>SKCR01040796.1:0-59726 GCA_019454045.1 Zanthoxylum bungeanum
AAAAGAGGAAAAAATAAAATAAAAAGAACAAATAGAGAAGAAATTAGACTGAATATAACAGTGAAAATAATAAATAACACATAAAAATATATACATGCGGATCCCATATTCGAATCCGGGTTTACCAGGACCCGGACCCGTACCGAGTATACCCGGGTCCGGATGAATTTTTTTGGATCTTGGTCCGAACCAAAGATAGATTTAGATTTTATTTTACCAAAGATAGATTTAGAGAAATTAAGATAATTTCTAATTTTATTTGGTTGAAAGTTGTTTCTTTATGTTTCCAATTTGATTAAATTTGATATAATTATGGTTTTTTCATGTGTTTAGTGTTAATTGATTTTTAGAAACCCTAATATGAAATATGAAACTTTTGATGCATTTGTAAAATTAATTAGGCTAATTAAGCTTAATTAATATAATTAGGCCTAATTAGGGTGTATGATACCAAATTGCCATTTCAGAATTACTTGAGCCACTCCTTGGTGACCTTAAATTGTTCTCGAGTTACTTTATGGTGGTTGACTCTTAATTCGTAATTAGAGATTTTGATTTGCACGATTTTGAATTAATTAAGTGATTGATTTAAGTAAATATGTAATTAATTCAATTATAACTTAATTTGTGAAATGACAAGTTGTGAATGAAATTAGATGTGTTATAATGCGTAAAAAAAAATTCATGGAATTTTCGAAATTGTTCAGGAAGCATTTTGGGAATTTTTCGTAAATATCGTATTACGGAAAAAATCATAATTTGTTGAAATTATAATTATTTGGCCATTGCTACCATACACTGAGTATTGTAGCAGTGTGTATAATGCGTAGAAAAATTCTCGAAATTTTCAGAATCGTTTTGGGAATTTTTCGCACTAAGACAAAATGGTAATTTGCTGAAATTAAAGTGATCAACCACTGCTACAGTTGGATCACGGTAGCAATGAGCTGATCTGGTTCCATGACTGATCTTGTTGTTCAGTTATCCCGGTCGATAAATTCGGTGAACTGATAAACCGGCTAATACGCAACCTCGATAAGTGTTTTCGAAAATTTTTGTCATGATTCCTAATGTGTAAACACTCCCAATATTTGATACTAATGAGTGATTAAGGCAAAATACATATAAATTAGAGGTATATGATATCAGTTAATTTATCCGATTTGAAAATATTTTAAAAGTCAATTTCATTCGTCGACGCATTTCCGCTACATTTGCCCCAACACCTTATATGATGAAATCATATAGGACTGGACCCATACAAAAATGAATTTCTTTTAACATTTGTTAAATAAAGAAATTCATATCAGTCTAATGAATGATCTTATATAGATTGATATGAAATTCTGAGTGTACTATGAACTCCTACATGTGGGCTGTATCATTTGATTTACAAAAGTGAGATCAGTGTAGCAACCTCAATCAATAACTACGTACTTTAGTGGCATGGTTTGGTATGTAATTGAAGACGTTTTATAGAGATATGAAATCTACTCATTCTTGCGAGAAGTATAGAAATATCTTCCTTAAGGGTTGGTTCGGTACTTGAACAATTAGATTATGGATAGAAATCTTAAAAGTTATGAATAAATTGTTCATTAGAGAATTAATGATGTTTAAGGTAGAAGAAATAATTAGAGAGGTATAACAAACATTATGACCCAGCTATAATTACAAGATACTCATGGAAGGTTAATCTATATGCAATGATCATATCGTGGACACCAACGTGGCTGGATATAAAATTTATCTACAGTGACAGGTTCAGTTTTAGTTTTTTAGCTGAATAACCTAAAGTTAATAATTTGGGATAATTGATTAAAGAGTTTTAATCAATATCTCGACATTATTTGAGCTCAGAGTTGCGGGTCCATTTGATCCACGTGCTAGCTTGATACACTATAGGAAGTCTAATCATGATCTCACATACATAACTATATGTTATGATGAATTATTAATGTGATTAATAATTCATTTAAATCACAATCGGAAACTATCTATTGAATAGTTTGAAAATAAAGTTTCATTGCACTCGGTTATGAGATAATCGAATATTTAATCTTCGATTAAATAAAATTAAAATTTGATTTCAAAATAAATATATAATATTTGATATTAAATATTTAATTAATTAAATGGAAAAAAAAAATGGGCATACACGCCCATATGGAGCAAATGAGGGCTGAGTTTTTTTTTTTAGCAATTTGATTAGTATTAAAGTAACTTTAACCCTAAGTATAAAAAGAGAATAGAATTAATTAGTTCTCTTTTATTATATAGAAGAGTCAAAAACATAAAACCTTAGCCTCCCTTGAGCCTCTTTTTTTCTCTATAGAACGTTTAGAGAAATAATTTTATGAGATAAAGAGAGCCCATACTCTAGCTTTCTTGTGATGAGATATAACAAAGAAGACCGAGTAGAACACCATCTTCTCCTTATTTACAGTTCACAACAGTGGGCAGTTTTTCACCCACTGCAAACGGACCCGTTAGGGCTAATTTGGTTGTATAAAATCAGACAGACCTGAAATAGCTTATAGGTTGCGCAAACTGCACATCAAAATTGCAATACAGTTCGCACACACAGCTATTGTTCGAGACTATTTTCGGGGTTATTTCGGTAATGCAGAAACTGTCAGTTATGAATGTTTTGGGACTGTTGATGGCTATTTCCAATATATAGAAACCTTCCAAAGTATGTTGGAATCACAGAACTGCATTGGTTGTCCAATTTCCTACTTTGCTGAAAATTCAAAGGGTTGTACATGGATGTGCAGTGCGGCCAACCATAACAAAGATGAAGGAAATTTTTTACAAGTCCAATCCAGAGCCTAAATGCAAATTCCGCTACGCGATAAGCTTTCTCGTGAAATATTTGCGCGAAAACTCCTACTTTATTCACCAGATTCAGTTAGCAACAAGTATATTTGTAGTAGAATGTAGATTTCTATCAAGTATGATTGTATGAGCTCGAAAATATATTAAGATCTATTACTCATTTCTTATGAGATATTTATCCATATATTCATATTTTTGTAGGATAAACTTTGAACCTATGAAGCTCGAATTCATACCTTAAAAGTGAAAATGACTGTCCATACGGTAGAGATGTGTAAAAAAAAAAAAAAAACGAAAAAAACTTGAACTAACAATTTTTTTTAAAAAAAACGTTCAATATTTGAAATAAAAACTCTAAATTAGTTTAATTTTTAATTAAAAAACCGAACTAATCGAATAATTAATTTTTTTTGATTTTTTTATTCTAATTATGTTATGTCGTTATTTATATTCTATGTTTGTTACATACTTAATTTAATTTGTTTGATGTTTAGTGACATTTAAATGCGTAAAATATTTGTAATTTTTTTTTTGGTAATGATTTTTTCCATAATTCTAAATATTTAAATAATGATTATATTTCAAGAAAAACTTATATTTACTATCGGGAAAAAAAAATACTAATTTCCTATCAATATTACTGACGGAATAGCGACAAATTTTTTTATATTTATAAAATCTTGACGTTAAATATTTACCGATTGAAAAATCTATTGCTAATATAAAAATTTATTTTTTAATAAAAATGGGGCTAACCGTGTCCCACAACAGACCAACCTCAATTATATTGAAAGTGGTGGAGGTGGGAATCAACCTAGATGTGACAAAATGAATTAATGAATCGAATGTTTATAGAATTCTAAACGAATCGAATCAAAATATGATGGATTCATATTCGATTTGTTTATTAAACGAATCCTAATATCAGGATTCGTGCTCGATTCGTTTATTAAACGAATCGAATACGAATATTAATAAACGAATCAAATACGAATATTTGTTTAATCATGACATTATTCAATAACATAATTTATGATAATTTATTTACATTAATTTTTCATAAATATATACATATGAAATATGTAATTAATATATTTACTAAAAATATCTCACAACATATCAATATATTATTTTTTCTATGGTAATTAGCCATAATTTCTCGAATCTTAATTGAAAAATAATAATAACTAGTAAAAGAAAATAATAAAACGAATCATAAACGAATAAACGAATCAATGAGCTTCAATTAGTATTTGATTCGTTTAATAAACGAATCAAATCGAATTGACCAATTTATTAAACGATTCAATTTTTCAAACTCGTATTAAAACGAATTCGCTTTAAAACAAATCGAATCGAACGAATAAACGAATCATGACTCAAATTATTACCCCTAATCAAACCCGGAGATCCCACTTAAGAGTGGCGTTTGGTTGCCACTGGAGTGGACCAAGTCAAAATAAAAATAATTTTTCTATAAATAATTTTTATTACATAATCTTACATGTAGGATATTATCTATCTATTAATAAAGAACAAGGGCCCGCATTGAGACACGTTATAGACACGTGTAAGCAAACGAACAGTCATAACGCACGAACTTCAAACTGACTTTCAATTGCGGTTCATGTTTTCATACGAAAGCCAGTCACACCAAATCTGGAAAGAAACCAGATGATAATTCGATCGATTGCTTCCGTTTTACGGCACCTTTTTTCACGGGAAAAAATAAATAAGCCCATGTTAATTACATGTTTATTAACATTAACCACTCCTTCTTTCATCTGTCTTGGCTTCTTTTGTAATTGCAAACAAACAAAATTAGTAAAGGCTAATACCCAATTTCAGTTTTTATTTGAAGTTCATTTTTTTTATTGACTTTCTTGTAAATTTCAAAACTTGATATGAGTTTGATGGAGGTATCGATAATCCACCATGTGGGCATTGTTTTGTTTTTGCTTTGGTTGCTTTCTTACTTCAATCTTTGCTACCCAGTTGCTTATTTCATCTCCCTAATTTATCTCTACTTGGTATGTATTAAAATTTCATTTTCTTTGGATCTAAAATTTAAATTGTTTTTATTTGTGATTTGAAAGATAGGTGGTTTAAATTTTTAATTTTTCTTTTTTGGTGAAAGGTTCATGATCGTTATGTTATGAGATTGAGGAGGAAAGTGCAATTTGAGGAGAGAAAGCATTCTTCTCAAAGAAGGGTATTTTTTTATTTTATTTATTTTTGTTTTAATGGGTATCTTAATTTAGTAAGAATCTAGGTTTATGGTAATTTTGTAAAATTGAAAGGATTTGTTTTGATTACTAGAAGTAAAGTTAGCCTTGGTCAAAGCCAAATTAAAATTGTTGGATTGAGTAGAAATGTAGTTTGTGTTTTGTTTGATCCACTGACACAAATAAAAAGGATCAAAAGATAAATATTCCATTCAGTCACTTTCAATGAGTAAAGGTATATATGCTTTCAGCTTTTTGTTATCTACTTTATATTCTAGATTCCACGTTCTTGATCAGATGCTTTCTCTTTATTCTCAGGTGCTATCAGATTCTGAAACAGTCCGGTGGTTGAATCACGCAATTGAAAAGATATGGCCCATATGTATGGAACAAATTGCTTCGCAGAAGATACTTCTCCCCATTATTCCTTGGTTCTTGGAGAAGTACAAACCGTGGACTGCGGTATGAATTAATATTCTTTTTCGAACTTACTTTATAAAATGCTTTTGGTTATGCTATTGATGTTAATGGATTAACATGACATGTTTTTCTTCAAATCGGGCAAAAGAATTATGAGAATACAATAGTTGTATATTTATGTGTTAAAGGACAATATTAATTTGATGTTACAGAGTTAATTATAAGATTACTGCAGTTAGATACATAGTGATCATTTTCAGTGATGGGTGGTTCTCCCAGGAAGTTTATAACTTCCTCTGGTAGCTAATTTTTGATCAGCTAACAAGTTTATTGATAATGCTATATTTGCAGAAGCAAGCTGTGGTTCAGCATCTGTATCTGGGTAGAAACCCACCAATGCTTACAGATATAAGGGTTCTTCGCCAATCCAATGATGATGACCACTTGGTATGTGCACTTATAAATAACTCTGGCTTGTTGTATCTTGTCTTGCAGTGTGGTGGCTCTACAATTTGTTTTGTTACTAATTCCCTGGAGATTTTTCCGTGTGATAATAATTGCAGGCATTGGAGTTGGGAATGAACTTTCTCACAGCAGATGATATGAGTGCGATACTGGCCGTACAGTTAAGGAAAAGACTGGGATTTGGAATGTGGGCCAAGTTGCATTTGACTGGCATGCATGTTGAAGGGAAGGTACTCGTGTTATTTAAGATAAATATCAGTTGATTGTACATGACCAATCAGTTCAAATTCCTGCAATACTAATATTTGTTGGGTGATTTGAATGGTATAGTTCAAATTCCAAGAAGGTGGTGTTTGTGGGTTGCAATCTATTTTATTTTTAACTGAAGAAGAAATATGGGGCGAAAGCCTGACTTTAAGCTATGCCCTTATTTTCTCTTCCAGGTTCTGGTTGGAGTGAAGTTCCTTCGTAGATGGCCTTTCATTGGCCGTTTGAGGGTATGCTTTTCTGAACCGCCATATTTCCAGATGACTGTGAAACCTATCTTTACTCATGGGCTTGATGTCACAGTACTTCCGGGAATTGCTGGATGGCTAGTAAGTTTTAACACATGATCAAAAAAATAAATTCGTGAATTTCAATTGTTCGATATCCCTCTCCTTCCATGAATTCTAACGTTTATTAGCGTTTCTTTTCCTAGGACAAGCTTCTGTCTATAGCATTTGAGCAGACACTTGTGGAGGTTAGTTCTTTATGCTTACTTCCTCCAAAGTGACCTCAGTTTGTTTTGTTAGTTTCCCTAAAAATCAGCATCACAACTTTGGGTCTAGAAAGCCCAGAAACATTCATTCCCTCTTGTTTGACGTGTCTGAAACGTTGAGGAAACGGAAACGCATTGGAAACGTTAGGAAATGTTTTCGAACGTTTCCAATAATTATTTTATAAAAGAAAAGTAAAGAAACGTTTCTGAAACTCCATATTTTCTAGAAACCGGAAACACAACTTACCAAATTCAGTCCCTAATCCGCATATCACAATCGCACATCACAGCACCTAAACAATCTGGCCAAGCGTCGGTGAATTATTATTCAGAAATTGATTATATTCTAAAATTTATTTTTATTATTTTTAAATATATAAAATTATTTTATTTTATTTTATTTGACGTTTCACTAGCGTTTCGTGTCTTAATTTTTTAGAAAAAATAACGTTTCACGTTTCCATTTCGTTTCATGTCGCGTTTCCCATTTATGTTGCTGTGCAACTTAGCTTTGGGGTGAAGTTGTAGGTTCTAAAAACCAGCATTGTTTCTTTTGGATTGAATTTAGGCCTGGCGTTTGATCGTCTTTTTTTTTTTTACAGCCCAATATGCTGGTTGTTGATATGGAGAAATTCGCTTCACCACAGCCAGGTAATTCACAGGAATCACAGCCGAAATCTTCTTGTTGGATTCTGCGGTTTGTGGTTTGTAGCTTTTGATAGTAGTTGGCCATTGTTTCAGTTCATCATTATTCATTAGTATGGACTATGAATCTATGATTTTTTTCCCCACAATTTAGAGTTGACTGTGGTGGGGTGGGTTGATCTGTAGCCTGAAAATAGATAACTTGCGTGGGGGAGATACAGGTTTAGTAAGGAGTTTTTTTAGTTGAGGGTTACACCTCGGTTTATTTATTTATTTTTATTTTTAATTGAAGAAAGAGCTAGAGTAGTAATGAGGTCTTAAGGGAGGGAGATGTTAGAGAGCCATAGGGCATTAGGGCTTCACTGTGTCTATTATTATGCTACATCAACACTGAAGTGAACTTATGATATGAGAATATTACCTGTGTTACTTGCAAGTGCACAAGCTACTGAAAAGGTTTGGGATAGTGAAATGGTTTCTTTTTATGCGATGTGGATGGCTATGGCATGTCAGAAGGGCACGTTTGTGTAAATTGTTTATCAACTTGTGTAGACTATTTCATGGCAATTTAGTCGAAATAGTGTAGGCCTAAGTTATGAGATTTTAAGCAACGCCTCTTAGGCAGAAGGAAATTAATAATTACTTTGTTACCATATCACCTTTATATGATGTGGCTATGGATCTGGATATTGTATCGGAAGACAGATGTCAATATTGAGATTGTTGCTATGTTGCCACTTGCTAGCTTTTCTTTGCACTACAACTCTGACAAACTGTTGTTATTGACCATGGTCCAGCATGTTTTAATTTCCTTTCCTATTTTTCTTATTGATATGCTAAATCATTAACCTTTTCTTAAATATATCTCATCAGCAAATTGGTTCTCTGTTGATGCGAAGGAAGCTATTGCTTATGCCAGAGTTGAAGTTGTTGAAGGAGCTGACATGAAACCATCAGATTTAAATGGTTTGGTTTAAACAGTTTTTATTTTTCATTTTTCCATCACATAGTATTCCAAATCTTTTATGCGATCATTTGTTCAAATTTTCAGGTCTGGCTGATCCATATGTGAAGGGACAACTTGGCCCGTACAGATTCAGGACAAAAACGCAGAGGAAGACACTGTCTCCAAAATGGCATGAGGAATTTAAGATTCCCATATGTACATGGGACTCACCTAATGTGCTAGCTATTGAAGTTAGTGACAAAGACCATTTTTCTCTTGATGATACTCTTGGGTATTATTCTGAACCTTACTATTTGTACTTATTTTATTTGCACTCGATGTTATAAAAAAGCAATGCTGTTGTGTTTTTTCATTGTTGGTA
Source organism: Zanthoxylum bungeanum (assembly GCA_019454045.1). Classification (NCBI taxonomy): domain Eukaryota; kingdom Viridiplantae; phylum Streptophyta; class Magnoliopsida; order Sapindales; family Rutaceae; genus Zanthoxylum; species Zanthoxylum bungeanum. Next base: position 8,682 of record SKCR01040796.1, read on the forward strand.
ATTATGTTTATTGAGGCTCTGATTTATCTTTCTGTTGCATTTTGTTTAATTAGAAGAGTAAATAATCAAATAAAATGTTAGTAATAGACTAACAGTGTACTTAATTTATGGTTTTCATTCTTTTAGTGCCTATTGCTACTTAAGTTTTTACGTGCACTTAATTTTCTTGGAGATATTATTACAACCAAGTAACCTTCTGTTAGATGACGAAGTATGATGCGACTACAATGCATATGTATTTCGTAATGAAATGAAGGGTTGTTAAAGCTTAGTCCCTAGTTATATGAAGAGAAATGGTGTGGATAAATTGATTGCCCACTGACCACCATTGCCATTTGGAAGAATTTGACACATTCCCTAAAGTTACTCGAGGTTTCATAAGTACTCAAATCTTATAGAATTATAGATACATATTTATGTTGTTTTCCTCTAGTCTTAAAGAACTTAAGTGTTTGGATTCTATTTTGATATTGGCTACAAGGTTAACTGGTCCTGATCATTTAAAACCTTTCGGGTTCCTGATACATTTATTAAATGTCACAGTTGCGTGCCCTTTAGAATTACTATTTATAGAAATAAGATTCCTTGGTATGAGTTAGATATTTATTTTGGCAGTTATCTTTATGCATATTATATTTCGTTTTGATTAAATGCTTCTTGCTTCGTTATTAATTATTCTGACTTATTTTCCATGTTTTTATGAAGCTTGTTCTGTGATGGCTATATTTGACTGATTTTTCTACTGTTCCAGTGTTTGTACCATTAATATCAGTAATCTTCGGGATGGCCAGAGACACGACATGTGGTTACCTCTTCAGAATATTAAAATGGGCAGGCTGCATCTTGCAATAACTGTTGTTGAAGAGAATGCAAAGGTATGTCCTAATAGTTTTCATTGACAAGTTAAAATATAACAATTTCAAATATTGTATTTAAATTGTGAGGAAATGCTTCTGTTGAAGTGAACAGTGAAGTTTTGTGTGAATTGTTGGCATAATTTGAGCAGGGGGTTGATAATCCATGTTATGGGGAAACATTAAACAAGGAGGGTATCGAAAATGAGGAGGTGCGCGGCAACAAAGAAGATATACGGAACTCCTTCGCTAATGAAACTACTACCAAGGGTTCCTTTTCATCTGTATCATTAGACAAGTCACCAAAGGTGGCTGATAATTTTGAACCTATCAACATTGAGGGGCAGCAAGACACTGGAATATGGGTCCATCAACCAGGAAGTGAAGTGGCACAGACTTGGGAGCCTAGAAAGGGTAAGAGCAGGCGCTTGGATACCCAAGTCTGCAGAGTGCCGCCTAATGATTCCTTTGACAATACGAATTCACCTCCATCTGGATCTTTGAACAATGACTGCAGCAGCACTGATGATGTTCATGAGGGTAAAAATCCAATAAAACGGGGGTTCCAAAAGATCGGTTCTATGTTTCACAGAAGTCCTAGAAAGGAGGATCATGCAGGCAGCATTGGAGAGGCCGTTCCATCTCCACATGCTAACCTTAAATCAGTCAATACAAAGGAAATTGGTGTGAAGTTCATAGTGGAAGACAGCCTTTTGGGGCCCATTCCTGGTAAGGCTACAAAAGATGCAATTGTTGGTTCAGATGGAAGTGGTCCAGAAAGCCCTAGCAAGGGACATGTGAAAGGTATGGCAAAGAGCATTCTGAAACATGCTCGCAACATAAAGCATGCCCTTTCTTATAAAGATTCGCCAAACTTTCGAGATGATACATCGGGGGTAACAGATCGAGAACTTTATGTGGAATCTGATTCCTCCGATGATGAGTCTCTTACATCCACCAGAGTTGAAAGGATTCCTGATTTTCCAAATCCCATGTACTGCTCCTCCATTAATGATGACAACTGTAATACCAAGGAACAGATTGTGCAGACAAGTTCAAGTGATCCTGAAGCAGATGCTAAGGGCCAAACGAATGAAGTGAGCACTGATGGTGAGGAAAAGAAAAAAACGATTAGGTTGGAAACCGAAGGGACATAATAATGGATCAAGTGTATAAACCCTAATTTCTGAGAAGGATCTGAAAGGTAGAGAGGATATAAGTTCTGGCTTAGTTGAAACTAATGCCCCAGTAATTTTATAGTTGCAAAATACAATGTGAATTTTTGGCGTTTGTGCATTTGTTGATTTTCGTAGATTGTATAGCATCCAAGTAGAAAGCCAGATGCTAATTTTTAGGTGGTGTATTTTCATTTTGTTGGTATGTTTGTATTTCTTGTTAGTAAATATTTATTTCATATTACAGAAACCGCTTGAATGCAAATTTTCAGCTCTTATTTTTACAGATATTTTGTATATAAATTCCAAGTTGATCAATTTCTTATTGCATGCACCATAATCTGTCTCCTTGTGTTAGCAGAAATTAATAACAAGTCTGAGTCATTCCCAGCGAGATACATTCGTTAATTTAGTAATTGAAATTGGTTGACACTAGCGTAAGTTTGAGTCATTCCCAGTGATAATTTCATTTATTGAAATTGCATCATTTCTCTGTGGATGATAAATTATCTTTCATAAACTGGATGCAGGGCTGGCAACTGATAATCAGAACTTAATTAAAGCCCTCTTTTGATGAATTGTAAAATGATCACAAGAAGTAAAACATGATCAACCAATTCATCTCTCGATGATAATTTAAGCCAAAGTAATCTTCAGCTTCCTCCATTTCTTGTCCAGTGATGGGCTATAAACAACCGGTTGCAAAAAATACTCATCTTCCAGCTTTATCAATCCTCATTCACTTTCCAGGCACGTAGAGCAAAACATAATTTTCCACTCATGACTCAACTGGCCAAGCTATCCACAGTTTCTGTGATAAAAACACTGTTACAATTGTCGTTACCAGAAGCAACACATTGAACAATCTCCTTCCACATCCCCATCCTCGGAATAAAACCTTGATGCACCATCTTCATCAAAACCCAAGCCACATCCTCAACTAACTTCTCATTACAGAGTCCATGAATTAACCTCTTGTACGACACAAAACTAGGACTCATACGCTCACAAATCATCCTACCCACAAGCTCTTTTGCCTCCCCAAACCTCTTCTTATCAAGCAATCCATACAAAACCTCTTGATAAGAGGACGAATTCGGATAACATCCCTTACCCTTCATTCTCTCCAAAAGCTTCTTTCCCTCCTCAACCCTGCCTTGCTTCCTAAGCCCCGAAATCAATATATTAAATGTTATGGTATCAGCATCGATTCCCTCTCTTTCCATCCTCTCAAGCAACTCAAATGCTTCCTCCACCTTACCCTTCTCACTCAAACAATGCATCAATGTCGAATACGTTCTCACGTTAGGCTGACAGTTTTGTTTAGGAAATTCATCGAGCACGTAGAATGCAGCCTCCAAATTTCCATTTTCACACAACCCTTTTACAAGAATATTAAGACAACAAGCATCAATTTCAATTCCAAGCTTAGCGGCACTCGTATAAATCCCATGTATCTCATCAAACAGTTTAGCTGAAACAAGCAAATTGAGCACCAAATTGAACGTTTTAACACTTGGCCAACAATTATAATTTGGCATATCGAAAAGGGTCTCAATTGCTCTGTTAATTCTCCCAGCCATATTGCCATAAACCTTGATCACATTGTAAAAAAACCCATCTGATAAACGACACCGTTTTTCAGTTTTGATTCTTTGCATTAAATCTTCAATGGCGTCAAAGCTTTTGGCTTGAGCAAGCTGGTTGATGATAAGAGTGTAAAGAGCTTCATTGGGTTTATAGTCTTTTCTCTTCGAGTATTGGTTCAAAACTGAAATTACTGAAATGGGGTCTTTGAGATTGGAGAAAATTTTCAAGACTTCAGTTGGTGATAGCCAGTCTTTGTGATTCAGTTTGTAGACATTATCAGAATCTTGATGCGATACAGAAGGAGAAGCAACTGCGAAAGTTCTTTTATGAGTGATTCTTGAAGGATATAAAAGAGATTGAACGATTGATTGGCGATGTTTATTTGCAAAATGTGAACGTGAGATCATTTTTTTTTTTTTGGGGTCACAAACGAGAACAGGGTGTGTGTCAAAGTTTTTGCAGTTCTTTTTCCCCCTCACAAGTCACAGAGTAATCTGATCTCCCCACGGGCAGTTTTTTTTTTTTGAATTATTACTATCTACATATATTACAATATGCTCTCAACTGGGATTCTAGATACATACAAGTTATGATACTGCCCAGAAATCAACCAAGACGTAGCTCGGAACTCAATCAACTACAAATTTATAGAGGTTGGCAATTTAGCCGACGGCCCGGTCCGGCCCCCGTCTAGGCAGGATTTTAGTTCGACCCGATTTTTTGAAAAATTTGGGTCAGATCGTATAATGATAGGTCCGGTTCAGATCAGGGCCGGGCCCGCATCAAAAAGTCAGGGTTTGGTAAAAAAAATAAATAAATAAATAAATATAGTAATTAATTAATTAATTAATAGATTTTTGGTTCTTAAGCTGATGTATTTGTCTTTGGAGAAATTGATACTCTATTTTTGTTTATATATTTTAAGACAGGCTGGGACGGGCAGGGCCAGGCTTTTCCTAGATTCAGACTTTTTTGGTTGGTCAGGCTTTTCAAAGCCCGGGCCCGACCCGACTCATTACCATAGGTCTAAGCCAACTATCTTTAAATGGAGGGTTAAAATGTAAAATTTTAATAGAAATGGATTAAGATTTCTCCTGAGCCCTTTATTTTTTGACATGCGGTCAGGGCCGTGCTCTGATAGGGGGGATCTCTATTAGGGATGACAAAAAATTTCAAATTTCGATATGAGATTCGAAATTCTATACCATTCGATATGAGATTCTAAAGATTATTTTAGTCCCGAATAAAAAATCAATCTAAGACTTGAGATGATTTTTATCACGAATCATGATCAGAAATCGAGATGATTTTTGTCCCGAATTCATAATCAAGAATCGGGATTGGAAAATCCCAATCCGACCTGACTGATTGCCATCTATAGTCCCTGGTCACAACCTTTCTTGCTTAGGTGACTGCTCATAAACTAAACTAACTAACTAAGAGCAATGTTAAATCTACAGGCAAATAAAGGCTAAGGATTTTTTTTTAATCCTATTAGTTTGTAAAACTCTTGAGGTTCTGATTCATAAATAGGTGACGGAAAGTGAAATGCTGATCACAAGCTTTACAGCAAAGCCAGCAAGAGAACATAGTAGCAATTGCAATATCAGAATATATTAATAACTCATTGATAGATGATATTGATTCAGTTTCTACCCTTTACAATGGAAATTAAATTTTCACTATTGAACACTGTATTTCTATATACATTCAGACTTGAATTGCAGCTATATAAGATATTATTAACACGTGTTGAAAATTTACCTTGTGATGTTCTTGACTAAAAGTATATTATAAACAGGTAGTAGCTTCTCTGAGTGCTGCGAAAAAAATTATCTGTGCTTTTTCTTCCCTGCAAGAATTGGTTTGATTTGCAAATGCCTATTGAAGGCCTCGTTGAAAAGGAAGCGAGTCTGGAAGGCAGATATGATGGGGAGCCATGCCAGAATAGCTATGGGTGCAAAAAGAACAACCCCCATTCCATAGTCGTATGTTTTAGCAAGAACCAGCACGAATTCCCATAATCCAGTATTCTCTATCTTTGGCCTCACAGCTTGGGCAATCTGAAGAAACCGAAATGTATTATGAAACAATATATTGACAGAACAAAACTGTTAAAACGGAAAGATGCTTGAACTCTTACCAATATTAGACCCCATCCCGTTGGCAAAAATGCCAAACAACACACAATTATGTCCTTGAAAGAGAGTTGACAGATGACAGAAAGTGAAATGATCGTAGCCAGAATTCCCAAGAAGAGGAATGCTTTGAAGAACCTAAACACAAGATGGTAAGTAGCACTGAATTGTTGTCTTCCCATATTCACTGCCTGCATATCATGTTCGAGATTGAGTTAATGTAACAAGTTTCTTGTGCTGTTACACCAAATATTGTAATCACACTTTGCTAAGTCATGCTTCTTAACCAAGCAACTTCAAAGAATGAACTTACAATCCAAAATGACTATTTAGACCATTAAACCTTAATGAAATTCATATGAAGCGGAAGAATTTACCTTGACTGTGAGGAAGACCGCAAGAATCACAATCCACGAAAGCACGTAAACCAGGAAATTTTGGCTCTGCTGGGAGATGTCTAGATGATAGACCAAACCATACTGATAGATAAAAAATCGAAGAGAAAGAAGAATCTCAAACAACCTAGCACCCAACCCTGAACGACGAAGATGGTCTTGCTCGTCAATCCACCAAGACTGCCAACTTTTATCCTGTTGAATTCCTATGCCACCTTGCAGCTTGATCCACTTATTCCAGTCTTTCCAGTCATCTACTATCTTACCCCAACTGAATCCAGAAGGATTAAACAGAAATGGTGCAAACAACCAAGTGATTGACATGAACCAAATAGAGTAAGTAATTAATACGTATGCCATGCTGCTTTCATAGGACCGCCTAAATAAATCATAGACAATCAACAGAAGTAATAGTTCAAATCCTTTAACAAAGTGGCTTCGTGAATATAATCTATAATTCTCAGTGAAGCTGGCGTGAAACACCACGACCTTACGTCCAGTAGGTCTGTACTTAGCCCCCCCATGCAAAATTGTTCGACCATAATAATGAGTTTTCGTGCCAAGGGAGAAAGTGAAGAAAAGAGCAGCAAGCTGCAATTGCATGAGGACAAAATCTTTAAGGGCATTAAGGAATCCTCTCTCTAACCCAATCTCCATTACCATTGGTAACCCTGTTAGAAGCCCAAGCTGGATAAATGACTGGGAGGCAAGGGCAGTTTCCAGTGATTGTATGTTCCTCATTTTAGCCTCAATCATGAGTGCTTTTTGCAACCCGCTAAGAACCAAGTATAGCTGCCCGTAGAGGAATACGTAAATTCCAATGACCGAAATCTGTAAAAGTTTTGTTAGTTATATATTAATAAGCACACTATGGAGAAGAGTAAAAATCACCAGATACTGCAGCTGATTGTTACAAATTACCGATGATAGAAAATATCATTCCAGTTATAAAGGGAGAAGAAAGAGAAAATTTGTCTATCAGAAAGGAAAAAGAAGAATAATTATGATCTCCTTAATAAATTTGAAGTGATAATGTGATATAATAAAGCTTATCTAGAACTTTTTCATCTCTTATGTTTCCACATGGGCATGTTTCCATTAGATTTATAAATGATATTATTAGAAACCCCTGGATATGTGAAGACGGTGTTTTGCATGGATAGAATTCTGCATAAACTATCTCTAAAACCTACATCAACCAACATAATATGAAAAACTTAACTAAAAATAAGGACAGTCAGAGTCCATACCACTCACCATGCTACTGAAATAAAATCCAATGGTTGTAAAGTAACAAGATAGCATCCGGAAAAAATCAAACTGACGACCAAGGCGGTATATGTCACGGCTCAAAGTTTGTTCACTGTTACCATTAGCCACTTTGGCTTCAAACTTGGAGATTTGGTTTAGACCTACATCACGACCTTTGCCCACTTGTACATACTCATGGTAGGTGATACATCCCCGTCTTAAGGTAGAATTAAATCCTGAATGAGATGAAATTCATATAGCAGTGAATCAACTTTGACAATACCGTTAATTATTATCTACAATGACAAAAATATATTGTACCAGCAAAAACATCCTCGCTCAAATTAATTGTTTTTGATGCTTTGCTAATGCCACCTCTTGTAATGTGAAACAGCCTATCAAATACATCAGGATGTCCATAGTGGAATCGTACCCTAAAGAAGAGATGGAAACAAATTAGAAGTTAATGATTAGAGAACTGAGGATAAACAAAAACACGATATTTATGGTTAAATCCCGTAACAGAACATGGATTAACAAAGAAAGATTGTGCGATTACATAGCAGATACAACCATTTAACACATATGCAACTGACAATAGTTATTCAGCCAATATTTTTGTCAATCGTCATTTGAAGCAGCAAGCTTCCAAGTAAAGAACACATTCACGGACAGAAAACATATGCACACACATCTATACAAAAAGAAGCATTAATCCTGAGGGGATGGACATCCATTACCTGAGAGGATTGGCAAGAAGCCTTTGACCAATGGTAACAAAACTAGTCTCCTGATATGACATGAACCATGCTAGAGAAGAAACACTGCATAATGAGAGACAGTATAAGATTCTCAGTCTGTAATATCTAATCACTAGTGTACTTTTATAGGCATATTGAACACTTGTAGATTGAAAGTGGAATTGTTTTCATCATAGAGTGATGTAACATTGTTGTAACCAATTGAACACAATGTTTATTGTTTCATTCACGGTCTAAACAAAAATGCCCAAGGTACTTATCTGAATATTTTTATTGCCCTATAATTAGTGATAACACATGCAGGCACAAGGTGTGGACCATGTGGTATTTATAACATCTGGAAAAGGAGGATCAAACCTTCCTGTAAATATGTGTTCCCTCAAACCAAGTATTGTGGGAGGCCGCCGTCCGCGGTTCTGACGAAATTCTTGTAGAAGATTTCTCATTTTTAAAGCTTCTTCTAAATAATTATCCTGAAAAAACAGAAAAGATAAGAACTAAGGCCATGGGAATCATTAACTTGTAGCATCTGCAGTAAAACTTAAACATACTTGGTTCATATCAATTGTCTGTAGAGCTTCGCCACGTGTGAAAATTATGGCATGATTTTGATTTTCAGGCTTCCCTTCTCCAATATTTGGTGGACCAGGAAGTTTTATGCGATATATTTCCTACAAAAGGTAAAAAGTACAACCAATAGTTACCACGGTACAAGTACTTGGATTAAAAAGCAAATGAATAAAACAGACAAATTAATGAGACAAATTTGAAGAGAAATTTTATTCTTATTATTTAAAAGTGCATGTCATTTGAGGAAAAAAGAAAGAAAGAAATCTTTTTGGGGATAATAATTTTATTGGGGAAATTGTATGAATTGATTATGTGAAAAAAAAAGGATGACTTAGCGCACGAGATTGTCCACACTGTGGGTTATGGGGATAAAATTATTATGTGAATTCATAAAAAATTAAAAAATAAATTTGGAGGAAAATAAAATTTCATTGGGGCAATTGCATACTCTAGACTATTAATACCTCGGCCCCTGGATCCAAGCCATCGACTCCTTTAACCAATACAGAAGAATAAACCTTTCTAGGGTTATCTGCATCAAACACTTCTTTCTCTTCCACATAAGAAACGCGCAGAGATGGGTACCTTCAAGCAAATAAGCAATAACCATGGCTATATTTAGACGAATTCTAAAATATGTTAAATGAATTGAATAGAAAATTCTTTAACATTTTCATTTTCTCATTCCTGACAAACAATTACTTACTTGATCATCAAGTCAAGTATGTCTTGCGCATGGGGGTCTCCAGAAGCTTTTTGTGATCCAAACATTTGACAAGAAACAACATATGTGAATTTCATGTCTGACAATGCGTCAAGTTGAGTAAATAACGCACGATTATTTCTTTCAGCTGCTTCATAGCCTTCAAGAATATCTGGTTGAACAGAATTTATCACATTGTGTAAAAGTTTAAATGAAGCTATCTCCTCGACATATAATCTCAGGTAAAATAGATCGGTGCAATATAACAGGCTCACGCCATTATGAGGAAATATTGCATCAAATATTGGATAAAAAAGCAAAGGCTGCTGCTATATACACTACTATTCCATTCAATATTACGAACCTTCATCTTCAGCCATGTCAAGAAACGCTTGTAATTTTAAAGCCTCTTTATAATACATCATTCCTCTAACTGTGATAACCAACAAAAAGGAGGTTATATTTAGATATCCATTTTCTTCTATGTTTGGATCAGATTTACAAATAATTATTGAATCTTTTCTCTCACCTGATCGGCTTAGTGTTTGCCCCCGGAAAGAAGCCCAACTCCTAAGTTCTTCCGTCCTGCCTTCAACTTTTAATCTATCCAGATTTTCACACCCCATTCGTTCTAAAAAGTTTTTCCATTCATCTAAGAAATAGAGGAGCGACATTTTCAAGTTGCATTCAAATGGAGAGCAAAAAATAGTCATTAAAGAAGTACTACATTACCTGGATAAATCTTTTGCATATAAAAGATGATGGAAACCTCTTCTTTGCTTGCATCTAGCTCCATCATTGAAAAGTTGATGTCCTCCAAGTAATGCGGAGTAATAACACTATTAAACAATATATTGAATCAGATAAATTCATGGGCTAACCATTTATCAATGAAAAAGAAACTTAATATTATCACTGTGCCCTTCTTAAAATATTGTTGTTAATAAGAAATAAAGTTCTTCAAGTTTGGTCTTTTCTAGGGTTTATATGTTATAATGCTTATCAAATTATACATCACCAACAATACCACGAGAACAAATCAAACAAGCTAAATCTAAGCAGGTATAACCAGATAATCTCTGACCAAATCTTGGGATACAGAACTATGAGCTAAATTTTTCATCAACAGGGAAGTGACGATGCCGTAGAATGCAACAATGCCAGAATAAACATAAACAGGAAATAGACAAACTACGAATAGCTAATAAACAGTTCTCAAGCTATAGCATCATGCATCCAACGGACTTCTTGTGCCAAATTTCTGATAAATTGATTGGCATCTTTTTTTTTTATAGGAAAAAATGGATTAATAAACAGAAAAATTTATAAAATTGATTGGCATCTTCTTAGTCATTAGAGAAGGATTTAATTAGGTTTAGAAAAGTTAAAAAATAACGAAGTACTCCTAATAGGCATTATCTTTAAATCTACTTAATTTGTTGTTTGATGTTAACTCGGTCCAGGTATATTGTGCTTGGTAATTAGCACATGATTAATTGAAAATCTCAGTCCTTTTCAAAATTAGGACATCATTCCCACAACAATTAACCACCATGTTTCTTTACACATTCGATCTATCAAATGTTTGAGTTGTCAAGATATAATGCACTAGCAAGATTTTGCAAAATAAGAAAAATGTCACCAAGAAACAATATGGGGCAAGACGATGTATTCAACCTGAACGACAGCATGTTGCGTACTTTAGGAGCACTGGGCATATCCATGAACAGTGATGTAGCAAAGAAGGAGACACGCCTCCGAGCCTCTAAATTTGCAGGTATGTCCATTGCCTTGTCTTTGACAGTAAGCAACAGAAGAAAACGCTTGATCTGCCATTTTAAGTTAGAAGTGTGTGGTCATTAGTCTCATGTTCACAAGTATGAGTGGATGCATGTTTGTAAATATCTACACGAGTGGATAGAAATAATGACGGTACATTTATGATTGTGACTTTTTGTGATGGAAGTGAACAAAGACGTGTTATGATTTCTATGAAAATCCTTATGGTAAAGGTAAAAGACTAAATTAGCAGAAGAGGGTTGATAAATTGGAGCAACTGTGTGTTGAGGTCCTTGTGGACAGGGTAGGTTTATCATGCTCCCCGATGGAAGGACGAGGGAGGGGGAAAGAACCCACCTGTTCATTCAGAGAGTCACTATCTGGCAAAGGAAAGTGGATAGAGTTCTCGTAAGCAAACAATTGAGGTTTAGTTCTTTCTAGACAAAAAGAAAAATCCCGTACAACCAGCTGGGATGAGTCTAACAAATCCAATACTCTGCATATTTAAAGAGAGATTTAGTAAAGTTAAGCCTTGAATTGATATGAACATGGGAATAGAGACTAAGAGAAACATACCTGGAACCATTTCTCATCATATCATTTGTTATTAGCTCAAAGATATCTTGGAGAACTTTTACAACTTTATCATGGAAAGTTTCATTTCCCTCAACCTTAAACAATGTCACCAAAAAATCATTAATGCTTAACTATTGATTAAGAAATAAGAAAGTCCAGTTGTGATTTGGAATTCAGCTTTGCAGTGCAATAATTACCAGAAGTTCAACTAACTTGATACATTTGACTTGTAGAGCCTGGAGCTCACTCATCTTGAAATCCTCAAGAAGAGTTGATCTTTCAATGCTTTCTTCAATTTCATTTATAATGTTGGATATAACCCTAGAAAGCAAAGAGGAAGCACCAGAAACATCAACAAGCGTGTTATATGCTAGAAGTAAGGAGGAAGCCAAGTCTTGGTTAAAACACTGAATTTCAATGGCCAACCAAGGAAAACCTAAAATACCTAATTGATATATTACTTGCAAACCTTAAAAGAAAAATCCTATGGATGTGCATGGAAGGTTAACTTTGAAAAGAAGAGTTCTCTCTACCTTTTCTCCAGATCTCCCACAACAAGAATTTCAAGGATATACTTCAGTGACTCGTAGCACTCCTTTACGGCACTGTACATGTACTTATCTTTTCTAATCTTCCTGAAAAGTATCTCATCCTTCCCGATAAAATCTCTTGCAATGCTCAGTGCTGTTAGAAACTAGAAAGAGTAGGAACATCCTTTATAGATGACAAATGATAACAAGTCAAAATAAAAAATTTGAGTACAGGTACCTTACCTTATGTGCCAGGAGGAAAATAGGCCAGCAAACCATGCCAGAAAATAACTCTCGTGACATAGGTATTGTCATCAAATCCAGCTCTCTGTTCATAGAAACAGTTTAGAAAGTTCAAAGTTAAAGAAAATAACACTTTCATAATTTGCACAGATTAACTGTACCTGTTGCTTATCAAGTCTTCTGACCGGAATGTATTAACAATTTGGTTCCAAACTAGAACAAACTTGGCAACACCATCTTTTTCACCCTCGGATACCTAAAAATAATCATCTGAGCTGTCATTTGAAGCGAACCGAAATTCCTTCATGCAATTTATTGCAATGTTGCAAGATTAAATCTCATACCTTACGAAACCACCTGAAGAAATTTTTTCCATTTCTCTTCTGATCATTTCTCAGTGCAGGTGGGATAAGGCAGACATTGAATGCAGAAGGCAAGGTGTGAAATCTGCTTCTCAGCATTCCCAATGTCCGAATCTGTAATAAAAAATAGTAATTAGTCCATTTAAATCGTATTATGGGCCAAAAATATTCCTCTTACCTCGCCAAGGTGATGTAAAATGCCATAAAGTCCTCCAAAGATTGTACAGAAAACAGAATACCAAATCTGCGTGTCCATAAAATACACCTGACAAAGGACAAAAACACAATAAATTGATGTAAATTGATATAGGAAATCCTGTATATTCTGTAACACGGGCACACGATTTATTGTGACTGCTTCCTAGTTCATATTTGAAAATTTATATTCCATTTTTAAAGATAATCTTGCATGGAACTATGGAAGCCCTATAATCACAGTTAAATACAAGTTAAAATCATCGACCAACCAACATTTAGCTTCAATCCCATCAAATGGTTGAGCTAAAATTAAAGCATTGAATAGAGAAGTTCTATATATATTGGTAGAAACTCACAACTATTATGGGAGCCCACACAGCCACAATTGCACCAGCATTACTCTTGACTACACAAGAGGAAAAATTGTTGTTAGATATATGAACTTTGAAGTTTGAGCTTGAAAAACATATTAGAGAGAACTAAAGAGTACCTTTGGGAAAAAGCTCATGCCAATCGTACCTTTGCACACCTATCTTCATTATTAGTCTCGTAGGTTCAATCAGTGGTCTTATCTGCAATTTCCATTGGCAGGCAATAGATAAGTTCTTTTGCTTGCACAAATTTTCAATGATGTATGGATTCAGAAAGATAAAATATTACTGCCAGATGTACTGGGACCAATAAACAGCAATCTCTATTCAGTATGTAGATAAATTGTAGCTATGTTGCAACAGAGCAACTACACTGTTACTCACCTCAAAACTATAGCTAAATGAAAATTTGCTGAGCAATACTAGGAACCAAAACAATGTATACCTGCATGATAAGAAGAAATGAAATTCTTTTGGACAGAATTAATAAAAGACAATAAACAAGCATAGCAATAAGGGCATAGGATATACTTGAATTGAGAAACTTGAGTTTCTTGCATTCCACGTCCAACATATAGTCTAGGCTGAATTATAAAAACAAATTACAAAATTGTATGGAGTATTAATAATGTCTAAAACTGATGAGCAATCCAATGAAAAAGTATGATGAAGTGCAAAGATAATATAACTTTAGAAGAGTAAAAAAGAACTGAGTTATGCATTGTACAGAGCTATACAGGGTGTGAGTTAAAATATGAAAAGGAAAAAGAGAGAGAATATATAAACTATTAAAGGAGAGGGAGGAAAAATGACTTCTATGATTCCGTAAATCCTTATTGAATTCTACCTGTGTCCACCATGACAGCATTGTGCATATCCGCCAATTTGAGGTCTCAATGTATTTGCTAATGGCAGGGACGAAAAATAGCACTAATTCAATGGCATTAGTCATCAAGTAAATTGTGACTGCAACCATATAGGAAGAAAAACATAATTCTCCAAGCCAGCTCTTATAGTGTGTGGAATAGCAAGTATATTTCCTTCTAGAATTGGCATATAAAACTGGAAGAATAATTGTCCATATCACTGCAATAACCAGCTTGAACAGATATTTCTTTTTGTGCGAGGATTCCATTGTATGTCTGGCTTTCCAAGTAAAGGCGATGTCAAAACTTGCTGAAAGACAAAACCACTATAGAATTAGATTACCAATATTACTTTATGTTTATGAATTTGGGGAAGCCTGCATGTATATATGCCTTTTAACATGTTCACTGGTGAAAATGCTAACATACAAGCAAAACAAACCAAAGAACTAGGAAAGAAGTGACATTTTGGCTGGAACATCACAAAGTACAGAGATATTAAAGACTAGATATGAATTCATTAATACCATTTTCGAGACCAAATTACGGTGAATATCTTAAAAAATAAAAAAGAACATAGATCTTTTAATTGAAAGGTATACACCAGAGTCCTAGATTTTACATATCTAGATTAATAAGCCCTCCACCCTCCACAATAGTAAAAAAGATTATGTTTTTCTTGATGTAATCCAGATTAAATCAAGCTACCAATACAAGCTAAAGCAATGAATTACTAAGATGTGACGCACTGCTTTCTTCGTTCTCTATTTATAAGATCGGTTGGGATTGTTAAATGAGATACATATGATGTTTCTTCTATACATTTTATTGAGTCATATTGATATTTGATTAAATTTGAAAATAAACTATATGCCCACTCTGGGTTGTGTTGGTCCTTCACAGAACCCATTTTCAGAAATATGTGAATTACAGCTTGCAGGTCTTTCTAAAATCCTATTCCTATTTCAACTTTATAGGACTGTTACTCTATCTGACACGATTATCATGCTAAAGCTAAGGCCCAACTTGCAAAGGAAGATCACTTTTGTTTTGAAAGAGCAAGATTCTCATTATACTGAACCGCCAAGACACATGCATCACAAGGAAAAAAAAAGAAAGAGAATTATTTTCACAGTTTTTTAATTATTGCAGTAGTGAGTACTGCTTAATGTCAATACTGGGTAAAATAATGGCATAGGTCCATACCTAGTATCAGTTTGAAAATTGCAGATGTAATAAAGATGCTCATAATGTCCTCAAATACATCTGCATCAAACACTTGAAGTGGAGATCCCAAATCATGGCAAGCCATAATTATCATTGCCTAAAACAACAAAAATCTATTGAGAAACATAACTAAACTTTGACAAGGATGATGTAGTTGAAAACTACTCGTAATGAGTTCAGAAAAAACCTGAAGGGATAAAATAAAAAAGCTCCACATTCTATCAAAGCTCCTAAAAATCTGCCAAAAGGAGCGAATCTCTACAAAATTTGTTTTTCCTAGCCATTTTGGTTCATGATTTTCTTCTACACCAGCCTGTGAGAGACAAAAACTAGACGTGAGAGAGAAACAATGATAGTTGTCAATATGTAGCAAATGGTATAGGTGGAACAAATAGATGTTTTTAGATCTTAGAAAACCAAACTAGTGAGTGCTTTATCCCATTGGTTTTGGCCAGCAAGAACGTGAAAAAGCAGAACTAACAACCTATTTTTAACAATGTAAACCAGAACATATGTAAACAGCAAACACAACACATAGCATACCTACATATACATAAAACATGAGTATATACATGCATATGCCTCAGATATATATTTTCAAGCACAAATATGCATATCTAAATGAAATTGTAAATAAATACATACATAAATATGCCTAAATATTCATCCATGAACAACTACACACACTTAACTGCATACCTACACTCATACATATCCGACATAGTATACCCATGAACTATATTCACATAAATGCATAATTGCTTACATATATGAATACACCATGCATAGTATTGAATTGATGCCAGTATATAATCTAGTTCCTTTGCAATTTTGTAATCAAAGATTTTACAAATTGTCTTAAAGTCTTGCCACTTCAATTAGGAAATAATTTCTATGCTACATTTTAAAACGATTATAAGAATAAACAGAAGGAATAAACCTCCAACAGAATTTTAATTTGAACATTTTAAGTGAGCGAAGCCTTTTTATATTACATCCATAATCTATAAACTTGACCATGCAATACTGTTGATTAATAAGTCTTATGTCTAATGTTACTTGGCAAAAGAATAACTAGTCAAAATGGTATAATGAGACCTTTTTAAGATTCTCCTGGCATAAACCAGGATCCACTTATTGCCATAAATATAATAACAGAATCCTAGTATGAAAAGAATACCAGTATTATGTAAATGACCATTGCAGGCAATAGGTACCAAAAAGACAATATAATTTGTCCATGTATAAGTGCAGAATAGAAATATGGTGTTTTCCAAAGCCTTGACTTGCTAACAATCTCAAACAAGTCAAACGCCAGCACTATGGAACAAAATAAGCTTGTTTTAGATGAACAGTGTATTCTTCATTATCTTTTAATATCAATTCATTTCATAAACCAATTTACTCAAAATAAGCACCATGAGTTTTGCAACCTGACTTAATCCTTCTTCATCTCCCTTTTCTTCTCCCTCATTATTCTCTTTTACAGCATCGCGTGGTACCTTAGCATTCTTAGCTTTACGATTATTGGTGACACAGAAAAAGTCATGTTCCTGTCGCATGGGCCAACCTATCTCAAAACAAGCAGGAGACCTGGAAATCAGAGTAACTGTAATTATCCAAAATGAATTTTTTGAGTGCTTGAGTTGAAACAGATGGAAAAAAAATGCTTTAGAATTAGCTTCTAACCAGAAATACTCGTTGAGATCATCATAGTTTCTCCATGTAGAATGATCAGCCGTCCCACTTTTATTTTTTTGAGCTTCCTTCAGTTTTAAATATGAAAATGAGATACTCTCTCAAAACATTTAAAAGATTAGATGTGAGTTCCAGTGTACCTTATCAATAACCCAATATATGGGGGTAACTACATTATTAAGGAAAGATTCAAACCCGCCCCCATAAGCTGGCATGATCTTCTCCCCAGTTATCATACTAACAGCATTGGTTAAAATACCATGCAATTCATATGCCATCTGAAAGAAAACAAACCAAAAGAATTCAGTTCTTATAAGGAAACCAATACTATTATTAATGATAACATGTCAAGTATGTTGTCTTTTCTGCACGAAGGTCATAACCTTCAACATGTTGTAATTGCATCAATTAATACTCTTGGTCATTGGTCTTGTTCTTATCACAATGCTCTCATCAGCAAAGCTTTTGTATCAAACAACCAGGGGGTTGAACCCCAGATGTCCATTTCCTCGGTCATGAGTGCAACTGGAGTACTGGACTATGTTAATAATTTAAGAGAAACTTTTTTGTGTCTTTTTCTTTCTTACAGTACACTTCTATAATTGCATTCATGGATTTATTTGAAGAAAAAATTCAGTCTAAAATTTCCAACCATCACATGATCGTTTTTGTTTTGAGACCAGAAACAAGATGAAAGCCGCAAAACTTGTATTCCTACATGTGATATATACCAACACAAGATCATTAATAAGAAAGTAATCAATTCCAACAGAATTTTCAGCTTACATGATGAAAAATGTAACACAGACACTCTGGCATAAACCGCAAATTTGCTGCCTCCCCCCATATGAGAAGGTAAAGCCCTAGATACATAATTTTATATTGTTCGACTTCCGTTTTCACACAAGGCAACCTTCAAAAGAAAATAATAAATTTAATACAAGAAAAGAGCCAGCAGACTTGAAAAGAAAGAAAATAAATCCTTCACAGTCTTCTGACAAGAAAAAAAATGAAATAACACCTGATGAGCGGTTAATACATCTATATTTATCGCCCCTCTATCTTGCATTTTGTGGGTTATTTCGAGCCTTATGAACGTTTTGATATGTTTTGGGTATGTTTTGTAGGGCCAGATGATATTCCGACTAAGGCGGACTTATCGAGCAAAGAATCGGCAAATTCGGAGCGAAATCAGGCTACATTCCATAACTCGACGTGAGCGTTGCGACAGGTATATTGGCGTCACAACGCATCCCAGTGTTATTTTGAGGCAGAATGTGATTTTTGTTCCAAATCGCGATGCCCAATTGAAGCAGCCTGCGTAGCGACGCTATACCATGCGCGTCGCGACGCGGACCGAAGAACTCTTATTTATTAAGAAGGAAAGCTCTCAACACTCTCTATATAAGAATAAGTCCATCCAAACCCTAAAAGATATATTTTTGGGAGACTCAAGAGCATAGAAGAACACCTAAGGTAAGGCAAGAACAAGATTCTCAACCAGTGTTGGATATTGAAGTAGAAGACTACAATGAGAGTTCTTTCTGTCTCTTCTTTTCTAGTTTTATCTTTATGAGTTTTTGCCTTGTAATAATGATTAGTGTGCGTTTATTGAACATCATGAGTAGCTAAATCATTGATCTAGTGTTGTGATGGATCTTAAGCAAGTATTTAATTAATTTGCATCTTTTTATTCTTTTGGGTGTGTTCTTGGGTTATATATTATTCTCTGTGTTGAATGTGTTTTATTTTCTGGCCAGCAATAGAATAGTTGTGGTAAACCCCTAGGAACTTGAAAAAGGAATTTTGGGTTTAGCTTTGGGGATAATAGCGCATGATCTAATTCTACTAAAAAGATTTCCGTGCATGATAGAAATATACTTGCAGAGCATGCATAGCCAATATTAGATCTTAATGAATTTGGTTTAAGTTAGTTAACATAGACATATAGTTAATTGGCTTATTCATAATATTTCTACCTGACCATAGAAAGAGGCTTGTAGAGAATGTAATCTTCCAGGTTAATAATCCATAACAATAACCCAATAGAATGAAAAGTGCAAGCATCCATTATTTGCATGCTTAAGTGAAGTTGCAACCCTAGGTTCTTCTCTTGCATAAGGTTTCCCAGAGTAGCTCATTTTCTGTTTACTTAGATTTTTAGTTAATTAGTTTAATCAAATCTCCCTCACTCAATTGTTTAGTTTTAGTTAAGTTAGATTTAGTTTTAATATTAATAAGTTTAATAATAAGTCCTCGTGGGATCGATACTTTTTATACTACTTGAGCGATACGTGCGCTTGCGTAACGTGTGAAATAAGTTAATTTTGTCAATTTTGTCCAAAATAATGCTACAGCAATAAGAAATCATGTTTTATTAGTTAACATAAGATGAAAAGAAATAAGTTATTATGTTTTGGTGCAAAAAAAAGAGCAAATTTAATCATTCTCTTACCTGATGCTATTTTTTCTACCCAAAAATTTGCACCAGTTTGTATAGTTTTTAAAGAACCTCTTCATCAGTTCATCCACAGCTGCATCTCCTAGCTAAATCACATAAAACACATTTTCAATTTAAATGATAATCAGGTGGTTAAAAGGGTTGACAATCAAATAACTAAATCACCTTTGAGATAGATGACTGCTTATGAGATTGCCGAATGTGGATGTTAGCAAGGAGTAGAATTAGATTTTCCCTCTGGTTGGTAACATTTCCTTCCTGATTGAAGACAGAACAAGAATCTCAAAAAAAAAAAAATTGATGTCTCAAATTAAGCTCATAAAGGCACTATTTCATACACATGCAAATTGCCAACTCCAAGTTCAATTGAGATTTTGACAATTGATGAAGAATATATAATTTGAAAAATACCAGCGATGCTTTAGGAAATTTACCTGAAACCCAAAACAATAATGAAGAAATTCAAATAAATCCATGAATGCACCAGACTTCTGGAAATCTAGGGCTGAAGGTAAACCACGAGTATTGCGAACAGCTGCTATTGCAGCTTTAATCTGTAAAAATTAAGAGCTTGTCAACAAACAATTTGATTCTATTTAACTCAGGTGCATTGCAGCAGAATATATGTATATGACAAGTAAATTTAAGCACAATTGAAATGGATTTTATTGAAAAATAAATGCTACTAGAATCAAACCAGCTAAAACCAAGAATATGGGCCAGACCTCAGGGAGTTGCATAATATGACAAGTAAATTTAAGCACAATTGAAATGGATTTTAATGAAAAATAAATGCTACTAGAATCAAACCAGCTAAAATCAAGAATATGGGCCAGACCTCAGGGAGTTGCATAATTGGTTGCTGAATACCTCCATGATCAAGTGGAAGAATGTTATATGGTACATAGAACTGAGATTTTGTCGGAATACTGTCTCTTCCAGCAACAGCCTGATAAAGAAGATATAGACAAAATAAGAAATCACAATACAGTAACCAAGGTTCTAGAACCATATAATTGTTGCAAAAAGGGTAAAAGATCAAACAGTTAAGAAGTAAAACATCACCTGAGGACCAGCTGCATTTGTTACTGTCTTTAATACTTCATACAACACAGAAGCAATTCTACGTGCATTTGTCAATCTCTCTCTTTCACTGATTCAAATTTAAGACAACATATTAGTTTCAAATAGCAGAAGTGAAATGATAGAATAAAATGTAGCTGACTCAAACATAGCGAAAAGACTAATTTAATAAACTCAATCACCTGTCTTCTAAATCAAGCGCTCCACTATTTGTGAAAATATAGTCCTTGTATGCATGATAAACACGTCGAAGTTCGCGTATATCACTCTTTTCCTTTCGTTTATGTATGGTGGTTTCTTCATCCTGAGGGTCATCACAGCCAATGAAGATATGGAATTTTAAAATGGATTTTAAAGAGACAAAAATATTAGAAACTTTCTACAGTGAAAAGGAACAAAAGAAAAATTCAATAAACACTCACATATCATACTAACAAGACTTAAAACAGAGAGATAACACCGCCAATATAAATTCTTTTATGTTTTTGGCCTATAATTTATAAGTATACGACTAAAAATATAAAATAGTGAAGGCTAAAAGAAACTACAGAAAAATAAAAAAATGATTAACCATGTTGAGCTAGACATCTAGGAAACTCAATATATTCAAGTATATGAGTGTAGAAGATGTCAAAAGAAAAAAATTACTTAACCAATATAAAATCGGATATCACATATGTTATCATGAGGAGCAAACATAGCTAAAATAATAAATAAATGGAAAAGTTATATAAATTGAAGCTGAACATTCAAAGTATATATAAATAAAGCTTATGCAAATACTAGAAGCAGGACCACCCCCAACCACCCCCCCCCCCCCCCCCCCCCCCCCCCCAAAAAAAAAAAAAAAATTGTATCATTGCATTAGGGGTGGAAACCTTTCCTGTGAAATTTTATATTTATGTTATGTGATAACAATTTAAAACTCTATACTCCTTGATCATGTCTGTCAAAGCATTTCATGTGTTCAGATAAGTCATCTCGAGATGAATTATTACCTGCTCAAGCCGTTGAAGAAGAGAAGTTTTGAACTGCCGAACACCCCTCCCGGAGGAGTTCCGGTCCATGTTATGTGCAATTTCAAAAGCATGGAAGCGGCCTATCCAAAAACCAACATATCAAATATGAATTATAGCATGTATAATTATATGCCAAACTTAGAATGTCACTACTAGTACATGTTATTGGGATTCTTGCATTAAAAGGACACCATACTTGATGTCAAACAAAAAGATCATCTAAAACTCCATTTTCCTTGGTTTCTTGTCACACAACTTTGAACTTGCTGTCTCGCTGACCCTAAAATGTTTACTTAAGGGGCATAATTAAACAACCATGATCTTACAACACAGAATAAAAGTTAAATATTTAAAACTCATACTTCATAAGACAAAACCAATATCAAAATTGAAAAGAAGAAAATAATTATGGTTGGTAGTTATTGGATAATAATTTAAATGAAATTGAATCTTAATCGCGCATTGCTTTTAAAAAACGTGTGACAGAAGATTATGATACCGGATCAAAATTCCTATTAATTTCTAACTTCATAAAACAAACACATTTCACCAAAATGGAACAAGGAAACAACTTATAAAAGATTAACAAAGTTTCTGAAAAAAAACATAATTAAGCAAATAAAAACACATTAAAATTAATCCCACTTCTTAAAACATGCACCCAATTCACCCAAAAACGAAGAACTAAATAAAATGACTTACAAAGATAAGCAATGCGAGGCTCCTCGCTCTCAATCAAGTTAGCAACACGAAGGAACCTCTGAATCCCCGAACCCAAAGTAGCCGGAAGCCTCTCACTATCAAACGGTTCAGGCACATGTTGGCGACCATAAGTGAGTGATCTTGTTCTTGTAAATGACATTTCATCATTTTCTGCTGCACTGGCTTCATATCCACTCGATGAAGCATCATAGAATCTCTCGTAAGTGATGTGATCATTTTCTTGAAGAATTGGATCAGCAGGAACAATCTCATGAGCCATTGTTGCTGCTGTGAAGAAATCAAAGTGGGAAATAAAGTTGAAGCAGAGTATTTATATGGGGTGATGTTGTTGTAAGTCATTTTAGTTGTTTTTGTTTGCTTAATGTGGTGTGCTACTGGTGTGGGTAAGTGCTTTTTTAGCTTTTGCTTTTGAAGATGGGGAGTTTGTTTTTTGTTTGTGGGATTTGCTTTTACTTTCTTTTCTTTTTTTTTTTGTGATTTTGAGAGGGAGATGAAGAGGGGAGTGGGTTTTTGCTTTTGATACAGTTGTTGTGATTCGCGGTTTTTTAATTGGTAAAAGCACTTGTGAGCTGCGAATCGCGGAATAAGTAAAAAGTGACTGTTAATAGCGAAAATTACATTTAGACCCTCGAGGAAATGATCGAGGAGAGTTTGTTTTTTTTTTTTTTTTTTTCCGAAAATGATTACACCGACTCTTTTTAGTCGAGTCCGACTTTGGGCATAGGCATAGCTTCAAATAATTTAATAGTTAAAGATTCTAAATATTTTTTATATAATATTATTTATGATCGGGGTTTCAAAATATAAAATTCATCATAGGTCTTGAGAATGTCAGAGTCGATCTAATTTTTAGGACATATACATTATTTATTTTGATAAATTTTGAGACGTGAGTATCTAAAAAATAGTTCTTGTGATCATTTGTGAAAATATAACCTTTTGAAAACACACATACCCTCATTTTTTGTTTAAAAATAGGGTTTGTATGTTCTAAAGTAGGGATGACAATAGAATGAGAATGAAAATGGATGTCAATATCCTATCCGACTCTTTCGATCGATGAATATGAAAATTTGACCATATTCGATCTTAATGTATCCCATTTTACACGAGAAATTTACCTATAATGTATCTAGTCCATCCAATTAACGAGTACGAAAATTATCCATGTAATCTCGTCCCCACGACAATTTTTGTCATCCCTACGTAAAAGTGTAACATTCCCGATTCGGGAGATGCTACCGGCAGGGGATAGACTGTACTAACCCATAAGCCTCTGACTCTGATTAACCGCGATTCAATTTCTAATACTCTTTTCTCTAATTATATCTATATAATATGTATGGGACCGTGACCCAAACTTAATAACTTAACATGCAAACCCAACTCCGACAACTGTATACATAAAAACACATGTTTTTACAATGACTATCACATAATCAGGAACTAATACATGACTTCTATTTGACTCTGACTGGACTCTTACTCCATCTGACTTGAACTGGTGGACTCCATACCTTAGTGACTGCATCAGTATCCATCCTCCCGAGCTTGTCTTCCGAGAAAACCTGCAAACAATGGAAACTGAGAATGGGGGGTTAGATCGTTGTACGATCTAAGTGAGTGGACGAAAACTGAAATGCTGATGTAAAATCATTTGATTCTAACATCAAAGTTCCAAATATAGTTTTTTTTTTAAAAAAAAACTCTTTTTTTTTTCTGAAATCCTTGTCTGAAATTTCTTTTATAAAACTTGACTTATTGAAATCTGCTTTCTGAAAACCGTTTCTCAAACCTGATCTCTGAAAACCATTTTCTGAAAATCTGATATCTGGAAACTGGTCTGTATCTAAAAAACTTGACGTATGGGGGCGTTACGTATCGTCATCCCCTCATACGCCTAACTGAAGTCAGGAATGCAAAACCATGACTTTGGGGAGTTACGTATCGCCATCCCCCAAAGCATGCCACTCATGTCTCTGAAACTAGTGGTCTTGGGGCGTTACGCATCGTCGTCCCCCAAGCCACTGAACTAGAACTGGGGGTGCGGATCTATGCTACCCTCCAAGCTCTGAAACTAGGATCTAAGGGCCTCTGTCATCCCTAATCCTGAACTAGGATCTGAGGGTGTTACGTATCGTCGTCCCCAGTCCTCTACATGTGCACATATTCTCTGTCCGTCAATTCCAAACTGTAGCAAGTTACATACAGAGGTGGGTTTTTCCCCCATGCCTCGAAAACATAAAAAGTCATGCTAAAGATTTTCAAAACTGTATAAAACATCACGTTTAATGTGTAACTGAAATCCAATATGGCTAACGCCCTATGTGCTTGAAATAATAAGTCTCAATTCATTGAAAATAAATAAATGAATCAATAATTTTAAACAAATAAGAAAAATCAACTTGAAAAGAAAAGTATCCACTCACTGTTATGGAGTTTCGTAGCCTTTCCTCACTTCGCTGGAGAAACTCGTGGTTCCTGAGGGTAATCTATAATCGAAAACTCAATTAGTTTACAAGTCGTAAGATAAGTTTCGGAACTTAACTAAACTTATTAATACGCCTACATGTCATAGCTACAAGGCTTATCATGCTTGTGACTTGATGGAAGGTATGAATACAAACTTATACGAGACCTATAAGGTGGCCTCTAACATGCTAGGATGAGACTGGGATGGTTTAGAAATGATTTTGGGAAATTCTGTGCCACGCGTCGCGAAGCGCGACGTCCAGAAATATGCATTCATTTTTCTCTTGCGCATCGCGACGCACATCCCTTTTGCGTCGCGACGCGAGGCAGTTTTCCAGGATTCTGCCATTTCTTCTTCAAATCTAATTCACCCAATGCAAGACCCTAACATTCCCATACTAAAAACCAATGCTCAAAACATCATATTACAAGTATCGCACTGTTTAATGTGCGATACTTTCAATCATCATATCATCAACAACCAACTTTCAATCTATTTCATTTACTCCATATAATTAAACCCAAAACTTAACAAGTTGAGGTTTTTCAAAATTCTCATTGTCTTAATACCAAGAAAATCACACAATCATCATCTCATTCATCATCACATCCCAATCACCTACACATAATAACCATCAAAATACCAATACCCAATATACAATAATTTGGGTCCAAATGGTCTTACCTCTTCTTTGTGTATTTCCTTATCTTTCAAGGTTCCATGGATGCCATATCTTCTTGTCTCTTCCTTCTCTTCTCTTTCTTCTTTTCTTCTCTCCATTTTCTTCTTTCTATTCTCTTCTTCTTCTTCTTCTCATTCTCTCTTCCTTCACGTTTTCTTAAAAAAAATATTAGAGTGTAGAAGTTTAGGGATTTTACTAGAATGCCCTCAGGTACTATTCATCTAAATTTTTTATCTGTATTTTTAGCTCATTTCTGGTTTGAATTTGGAAAAATGTTCAACGCGCAAGTTGTAGATATCGATCTCATATTTCCGATGATATAAAATTCATAAAAATTGGAGTTCGTATGAGAAAATCACGGCCCAAATACCATGGGCTATTCGGAGTGGAACATCATAGAATTTCGCAGCGAAGTTTCGAAGAATTTGCCGTTTATCCCCAAAGTCATTTCATGAATGTATAAATATATATACTCGGACATAATTTATATTACGTAACACTCACTCCATGATGTAACAGTTCTACAGTACAACAGTGGTAGAAATTATCGGTCGTTACAAAAAGGGTCTATATGATCATTTTTTAAAATAAAGAGGTCTTCATGATCATTTGACTAAAACATTATGTCTAAATGTCTTTTTCCCCTTGTGTGTGTGTGCGCGCATGCGCGCCCAATTTTACATTAGGTGTTGAGTTAAGTTTTGTATTAATTTTTTTATAAATTGAAAATTCGTATTTCGTCCTTGGTTTTGACCCTATGCGAAATTAAATACAATAAACTAAGATAAATCCTAATTATTATTTCTATAGATTACCAACAATCACTCTTAGTCTAACAAGAATAAATCAAATCAAATCAAATATTATGATGCATGAAAAAAAATCAACACAACGATTTTGTTAACGAAGTTGAAAACTCGTGCGAGTAAAAAATCATTATGGATATCAAGGCTACCAGCCAAAATCTATTATAATGAAAAAAACTTACAATGATAGTATAAGACCTATGACAGCAACTCCACCGACTCGAATATCTCTAGACTGTAATAATCCAAAGAAATCCTTGAGCCTGCACTAAGCAGCCTTCTTCAAAACCTCTGAAGTCTCCAAATGGATCAACCCTGTGAACTCGCAACGTCGGAACTCTGACTACCAATCTTTTTCTTTGAGAATTCCGAAGGCTTAGGAAATTGGATTAGGGTTGTGTTTTTATGTTGATGGTCACTCAAAATTCAATCTCACTAAAAGAAATAAGACAAGATAATCAAAGAGTATTCAATGTGAAAATCAAGAAAATTGAAAACTACGAAGATTTTAGAATTTGAATAATGTGTTTTCAACCATTATGAAAGTGACTCAATGTTTATTTATATAAGTAGAGTAAAGATAAGGGTTTCCTAGTACTAATTTGGCTTACAAATGCGTCAAATTTCTCCGAGAACTTCAACATTCATTACAACTCAATTGAATTTATTTTATTACGGATATCGCCAATAAATATGGAACTAACATAAATTATTATTGATAGTTGTTGAATCAAAATTATAAATTACTATTAAAACACACATAAAAATTTATGAAAATTTTAATACAGTTAGTTGCATTTAAATTACTGATGCTCTCTGGTTTATATATATATATATATATATATTGTTGTAAATTAGATGGTCTCTTACACTTTATTTAATATTTTAGCTTGTCCCACATTGCTTAGGGATAATGATCTTAACATAATCTCTCTCTATAAATAGAGAGCAAATCTTGTATAATAAAATCATTTAGAATCAATAAGAAAAGCTTGCAACTTTCAAGGTACTCTCTTCTTCTATTTCTCTTTACTTTTATAACACGTTATCAACACGAGTTGTTCTTTTTTCATTCTTTCCATGAATGGTGATCAAGAAGTCTGAAGCCTTGTTGATCATGCAACCATAAAGCCATGTTAACATGCGGCCATGAGGCTATTTGAATTCATGATTGGCCTGAAGCATGATCAAACCACTGTTTGCTAATATTATAACTTGATTGGCCATGCGACCATGAGACTATTTTTTCATGTCAGCCTTGTTGATCATGTCAGCCATAAAGTCATGATTGGTCATGCAGCCATGAGGCTATTTTTTCATTCATACTTATTATTTTTCTTTAAAATTGTAACTTGAAGTTTTATAGTATAAATAATTCAGAACCTGAAGTTCTGAATCTCAATATTAAAAAAAATAAAATTAAAACTCATAGTTCTAATCCAGAACCTGAAGTTTTGAATTTCAGTCTTAAAATTATAACATATAGTTATAATTCATTATGTTATGTTTTATGTATTTTTATGAGTATGCTCTGCGGTTGCCATTAATTTAGATCTTCCACATCATAAAATAAATTTTTTTTATTCTTTATTTTTTTTATTTTAGTTTCTTTCATAAATATGATTAATTATAAGAGAGAAATTAGAACCCGAAGTTCTAAACTCATTATTTAATTATTAGATTAGAACCTGCAGTTCTAGATCTATAAAATAATTATAGAACTTGATGTTCTATAATTATAGTACAATGAAAGAACCTGAAGTTCTAACCTCAATCAATTAGACATTAGATTAAAACCAGCAGTTTTAAATTTATCATAGAACCTGAAGTTCTGAATTTACAATATAATATCTATAAACTTGAAGTTCTAAATATTTGTATGATATTTCTTTACATCACAATTGTATTTTGTATAGTTTATTATTACGACACTTATATTTCTTATTATACTTTCAAGAAACCTTGAAAATGTCAAGTCTCATAAACATACAAATTCCTGCACTAGAAGTTTACAAAAGAAACTATCTCTTATGGGTTTTGGATGCCAAAATGCACCTACGAGCTATGGGCCTGGAAAGCACCATAAGTCAAGAAAATCAAACGTCCATGCATGATAAGTCAAAGGCTATGATTTTCCTTCGTCATCATCTGCATGAGAGCCTGAAAGTTCAATACCTGACAGTTGAAGATCCATTGATCTTATTGAATAACCTGAAAGATAAATGTGACCATCAAAGGGATGTCATCCTCCCGAGAGCAAAATACGAGTGGATAAATATGAGGTTGCAGAACTTCCAAAAGGTTTCTGACTATGACTCTAAGCTATTTCGCATAACCTCACAACTGAAATTGTGTGGTGAAAATATCACTGAAGAAGACATGCTTGAAAGAACACCCACTACCTTTCATGTATCAAATATGATTCTGCAAAACAATATCGGGAGCGTCGCTTTAGAAAATACTCAGATTTGATATCTTTCCTCCTAGTTGCTGAACAAAACAACGAGCTACTGATGAAAAATCACAAGTCATGACCAACTAGGTCTAAGACTTTCCCAAAAGCGAATGCAAATACACATACAAATAATGGACATGATCGAAGAGGTAAAAGAGGACACGAAGGGTGTGGTTATCGCCCCGTGGTGGTAATAAAAATTTAGGACAACAAATAAAAAGGATGGACAACATCAGAAGTGGAATGTCTATAAAAGAAATAATAAAGAAAATAGTATAGAAAAGAAATCTACCAAAAATGATAATGAACAAATTTGTTATCGATATGGAGGAAAGAGACATTGGTCACGTATCTGTCATGCAGATGACCATTTAGTATATCTATACCAAGCATCTAAGAAAAAAGAAAGGAAATGAGATTGAAGCTAACTTTATCGATGACTTGGATCGAGTAGATCTCACACATCTTGATGTCTCTGATTTCTTCGAGAACCTATAGGGAATGATTGATCACCTGATTGGCGATGGAAATGTTCATCGTGACTAAACCTTAAATTTTATTTTTTTATGAATGGTTTAGGATCTAGGAATATTGAATTCTATTTAGCATTTTATTAAAGTTTTATTTGAATATTTTTTTTATCATATCAGATGTTTTTTATTTCATATCTTTTACTTGATGTCTAACATGAACTTTTCTTTCAAGGATATGTTTTACTTGATATCTTTTACTTGATATGAAAATAAATGTGAGGATGTATGCTTGGCTGATAGTGCAACCACACACATTATCTTTCGAGATATAAAATATTTATTGGACGTAAAATTATGTGAAAAAAGTAAAACACTATATCTGGGCCTGTAGACCTAATTGAAGGCTCTGGAAGAGCCATAATCTTATTATCAAGTGGAACAAAATTATGTATTGAAAATGTTCTATATTCAGGCAGGTCCAGTAGAATCTGCTAAGTTTCAAAGATATTCGCAGAAATGGGTATCATATTGAAACCTTAGATGAAAACAATGTAAAATATCTATGTATTACCAAAAACCTCTCAGGTAAGAAATATATATTGGAAAAACTTCCGACTTTCTCATTTGGATTGTATTATACAATCATAAATGCAATAGAAAGTCACGTAGTGATGAACCAGAAGTTCAATAATCCAAAGATGTTTATGTTATGGCATAATCGTCTTGGTCATCCAGGAGCTACGATGATGCGTAGAATAATTGAAAATTCTAATGGACATAAATTAAAGAACCATAAGATTCTATTGACAGATGAGATCAATTGCACCGCTTGCTCACAAGGCAAACTTGTGATATGCCCATCTCCATCTAAGATTGCCCTTGAATCCCCATCATTCTTACAAAGGATTCAAGGAGACATTTATGGACCAATACATCCACTAAGTGGACCTTTCCGTTACTTTATGGTTTTGATTGATGCATCTGCAAGGTGGTCACATGTTTGCTTTTTGTCCACACGTAACATTGTTTTTGCCAAGATACTTGCCCAAATGATTAGATTAAGGGCACAATTCCCAGATTAATCAATCAAAATCATACGACTAGATAATGGTGGTGAATTTACATCCAAGACATTTGATGACTATTGTACATCAGTCGGAATCGATGCTGAACATCCAGTTCCACATGTACATACACAAAATGGATTGGCAGAATCATTGATCAAACGAATTCAGATAATGGCACAAACTTTATTGTTACAGACTCAATTACCAATTTCTATATGGGGTCATGTTATACTACATGTTGCTGCATTAATTCGCCTTAGACCCACAACTTATCATCAATATTCTCCAATCCAACATGTTCTTGGTCACCAACCAAATATTTCCCCTCTACGCACTTTTGGTTGTGCTGTGTATGTTCTCATTTCACCTCCACAACGCACAAAGATGGGACCTCAACGTCGTTTGGGGATATATATTGGTTTTAATTCACCTTCCATTATTAGATATGTGGAACCCTTAACGAGTGATATTTTTACCGCACGTTTCGCGAATTGTCACTTTGATGAGATAATTTTTCCACCATTAGGGGAAAAGAAAAAGCTTCCAAAAGTAAGGCATGAACTTTCTTGGAAAGTTCCTACCATGTCTCATTTAGATCCTCGCACCAGCCAATGTGAAAATGAAGTGCGAAAGATAATTCATTTGCAACAAATTGGAAATCAATTGCCAGATGCATTTACAGATGCTGCAAAAGTAACCAAGTCACATATATCAGCTGCTAATACACCAGCCCAGGTGGTTGTTCCTGTTGAACAATTCAGTGTAAATGGAGCTAATGAATCATCTATTGCACGTTAGAAACGTGGTAGGCCAATTGATTCTAAAGATAATATTCCCCGGAAGAGGAAAATGAGAGATCTGGATCCTATTGAAAATAATGCTCGAGCAATTACTATACCTACGTCTTCTGAATCACCAGTTCTATAAGAACTGATAGTCCCTGAAGAGACACTAGCCCCTGAAGAGGCTTAAAAATTCAAAAATGATGAAAAATGTACAAACTATATTTATTCAAGAGAAATGTGGGATCGAAAGGAAATAATCATCGACAATGTGTTTGCATATACAGTAGCTACTGAAATTACAAATGATTTGGAACCTCAAATTGTAGATGAATGTAGACTAAGACACGATTGGCCTAAATGGAAAGAAACAATTCAAGCAGAATTAACTTCTTTAGCCAAACATGAAGTATTTGGACGCGTAGTCCAGACACCTGAAGATGTCAAACTTGTTGGTTACAAATGGGTGTTTGTACGAAAACGTAATGAACATAATGAAATCATTAGATATAAAGCGCGACTAGTGGCACAGATTTTCTCGCAGAGACCATGTATTGACTATGAGGATATGTATTCTCTTGTGATGGATACCATTACGTTTCGATTTTTAATCAGTTTGGCAGTCTCTAAAAGACTAGACATGCGTCTTATGGACGTAGTGACAACATATTTGTATGGGTCACTTGACACTGATTTTTACATGAAAATCCAAGAAGGATTGAAGATGCCTGAAGCATATAAATCAAAGGATCATAAACTGTATTCAATCAAGTTACAACGATATTTATACGGATTAAAACAATCTGGACGCATATGGTATAATCACTTGAGTGGATATTTGATAAAAGAAGGATATATAAATGATCATATTTGCCCATGCATATTTATTAGAAAGTCAGAGACTGAATTTTATATTATAGCAGTATATGTCGATGATATGAACCTAATTAGGACTCCTGAAGAGCTTTTAAAAACTACTGAATATTTGAAAAGAGAATTTGAAATGAAAGACTTGGGAAAAATAAAATATTGTATCGGCTTGAAGATCGAACATAAAACTAACAGAATATTTATTCATCAGTCTGCATCTATTGAAAAAATTCTCAAACGTTTCAACAAGAATACTGCTCATCCATTAAGTACTCTCATGGTAGTCTGATCTCTCGATCCTAAAATGATCAATTTTGTCCTAAAGAAGATAATGAAGAAAGACTTGGTCTAGAGGTACCAAATCTTAGTGTAATTGGAGCCTTGCTATATATAGCTCAATGCACCAGACCAGATATTGCATTCTCGGTTAATTTATTGGCAAGATTTAGTTCTGCGCCAACTCGACGAAATTGGAATGACGTCAAACATATATTTCGTTATCTTTATAAGATAAAAGACTTGAGATTATTTTATGCAAACGAGCTAACATAAAATCCAGACCTTGTTGGTTATGTTGATGCATGATATCTCTCTAACCCTCATAATGCACGTTCACAGACATGGTGTGTTTTTACCTATAATAACACAACAATTTCATGGCGATATATAAAACAGTCTTTTGTCGCTACATCCTCCAATCACTCAGAGACACTTGCACAAACAAGTAGAGAATGTATATGGTTAAGGTCACTTATCCATTACATTCAGAGCACATGCAACTTAAACTCTGTCACAGATATTCCAACTGTGATATATGAAGATAATGTTGCATGCATTGCACAAATCAGAGGAGAGTACATCAAGGGAGACAAAACCAAACACATCTCACATAAATTCTTCTATACTCATGAGTTACAGCAGAGTAAACAAATTGATGTCAAGCAAATACGTTCAACTGATAACTTTACAGACCTATTTACTAAAGTTTTACCAATATCAACATTTGAGAAGCTTCTATATAGCATTGACATGCGCCAACTTAGAAAATTATCCTGATGATACCTTTGAGGGGGAGCATTTCATCAGATGAGCATTTCATCAAGAGGAGCATAATCATTGACAACAATAAATATTGTTGGATAAAAGCGCATTGTATTCTTTTTCCTTCGACCAGGTTTTTGTCCCACTGGGTTTTACTTGCAAGGTTTTAATGAGGCAATTTAGGTCAATTATTATAAAATTAAAGTGATGAGTTCCAAAGGGGAGTGTTATAAATTAGATGGTCTCTTACACTTTATTTAATATTTTAGTTTGTCCCATATTATTTAGGGATAATGATCTTAACATAATCTCTCTCTATAAATAGAGAATAAATCTTGCATGATAAAATTATTCATAATCAATAAGAAAAGTATGCAGCTTTCAAGATATTTTTTTCTTCTATTTCTCTTTACTTGTATAACACACATATATAGATAATATAACTGGGCTGTCGATTGAATCTTTGTCACCCGAATGAACCTGAATCCCATTATGCTTCTCTTTATCTTCCTTTATTTTCAATTTTTCATTTCTTTTTCTTTACTTTAATTAACCACATCTTTCAAGGGAATGATTCAATTCCAATCCCCACCACACCAGTAGCAACTGTGGGTAAATTTATCTGCATAATAGATGGCTTTAGTATTATTACAATTGTGATTTAATCAACTTTACTAAAAATAAAATGAATATAAATATCACGAAGCTTATGCAGTCTTGGGAAAAAAGTTATGATTGCATATAAGAATGTCTTGGAAATTGCAGTACGAAAGACGTGTGACTTCTTGAAAAGTACTCTTATAGCACCCATTTTTAGGAAATTATTACTAACTTAAATCATAAATCACTTTTTTTTTTTAAGTTAAAAATTCACCATCAAATTATGTTATCCAAATTTAAATATAATAGATAAAATCTCTGATTATTTCATAGTCTTATAAATAATACATTTATGAACTCAAATTCAGAACCTGTAAATTAAATCATAAATTTTTTACTACCAAATCACATTCCGGGCTGAATCATAAATCAGTTCTCTTCTTCTACTCGCTAGTAGAGGTTCAAGCTAGTTTGTATGCTGTGGATTTTTTTGTCCCAATTTATTTTGAAGTAGATTATGCCTTTTGGTCTTATTTAATATTTGAATGTTATTTTATTTAAGATTCTATGGGGGGTTGAATACGGAAGTAAAGCAACATTACCCAGGTTCTTAGTTGATATTAATTTTGTAGTTATATTATTATTATTATTTTGTTTTGATTAAAAGTTCTACTTATAAATTTTCAGCAAACAGTGTAAAAAAAAAAACACTAAACAAACATTGAAATGTTATTTAATATGTAATATTTTCAGCTCCCAATAAGTATTAAATCACTTGGTTGAGACATCCTTACTCCATATAATAGATTTTGAATTCGATTCCTCATGATAACATGGTTAGATAAAGAACTCATGTAATAATTAGTGAAAGTTCGAATTCACCCTAGATCCGGCCACGGTTCCGGTTCGAAACCGAAACCGAACTGGATGGAACCGTAAGGTTACGGTTCCATCCGGTTCCGGTTCCAAAATCAGAACCGAACCGAACCCCCAAACGGTTCGGTTACGGTTCCACAAAATTTGGAACCGTAACCTTAAGGTTCGGTTCGGTTCTGGTTCGGAACCGGAACCGAACCAAATTTTTTAATTTTTTCCCTTAAAAAATAGAGAATCGAACCGAATTTTTCAGTTCGGTCCCGGTTCGGTTCTGTTTTACGGTTCCAAAAAGCTGGAACCGTAGAACCGAACTGTACCGAACCGTGGCCACCTCTAATTCACCATAGGTTCTGACCCTATGCGGAATAAAACACAATAAATAAAGACAAGTCATATTTATTGTTCTTAAGGATTACCAACAAGTACCCTTAAGTCTATGCAATTATAATATAATGCAGGATAATAAAACAATAAAAAAAAATCAACACAATAATTTTTTTGACGAAGTGGAAAACTATTGCGAGTAAAAAACCACTCAGGGTATCTCGGCTACCAGCCCAAAATCCACTATAATAGAGAAAAACTTACAGTGATGGTAAAAGACCTTTGGGGGCAACTCAATTGACTCTAATACCTCTGGACTGCAAGAACTCGAAGAACTCATCGAGCCCGTACCACGGTTATCTTCAGAATCTCTGAAGTCTCTGAGCGGATCAACTCTACAAGTACGCCGAAACTCTGACTATCAATCTTCCTCCTTGAGAAATCTGAAGGCTTAGGAAATTGGGCTTGGTTGTGTTGACGGTTTAACCAAGATGAAACTCACCAAAACAAAGAAGACATGAAAATCAAACGAGTCTTCAAGGTGAAATCAAGAAGGTTGAAAAGTTAAGGATGTGTTTAGGCTCAATGTATTGTGTTTTCAACCCCGGGGAATGTGGTTATAATGTTATATATATAGGTGGGGCAAGGGCTACGTTTTCCAAGTGCAAAATAGGCTTGAAAACGCGTCCAAAATAGTTCACTTACGCCAGGCGTTCGAACGCCACTCGAACGGGTGCTCTCTGGAAGGTTTCATTTGAACGCAAACTCACCGGAAGTTTTCGTTCGAACGCATTGTTGAATGCACTACGCACGTGAACCTTCTGCCAAGTTTCGTTCGAACCCAAATACGAACGTGACACTAACGTCACTCGTTCGAATGCTTCAACGATCGCAGCACTAACACATATTTGTTCTTCATGCACAGCTTTGCCAAATATCAGTCCAATTGCACCGAGATCTTCAAGACTCATTACAACTCAATTGAACTTGTTTTATTACAGACATTGCCAATAAAAATGGAACTAACAATTAATTTTTGTGCCTAGTTATATCAGTTATCGGATATGATTCTATCAGCCTACTAACTTTATTCTCATCCTTTTACAACCTAATATATAGTAATCTACCAAATAAAAACTAATTTATATAAAAGTGTTGAGAGTTTTCGGATTTTCTTTTTCTTTATACTAAAAAAATAATACTATATATATATATAAATAAATAAGGAAGAGACGTCTTGATGTAATGATATTAGGGTGTGTATATATTGCATGATATAGGAATACAATCTTTTAATAGATGGCATGTTTTAATAATGGAGCGTATCCTCGAAATTGCTTTATTACTTGTAGTTGTCTTCCATCAAACATTCAAAAAAAAAAAAAAAAAAACCTAACAAGACATAAAAGAAAAAGTACTTCTAATTAGGAGTCAAAACAACTTTTAGAAAAGTAAAAAGCATATCAACAATCACTTTTCCTTCGCTATTAAGAACTAAAAGGCACGTTCATGCTTGGCCATTGGCATGCATGTCCCATGGGATTAAAAAATATATTATAATATAACTTCAAAAAGCTTACCAACCTTCTACTTTGTTGAATATTATAGGCAGGTGTATATGCATTGATTGTATTTAGAATATGGGTCATCGAGATATGGTTTGGTGGTGTAGGGTTTAGAATCTCATCTTAAGATCCTGAGTTTAAATTCAGGGAGTGTATTTTTTGAAAGAGTCCGGGACAGCCGAAAATTTTATATGCTCCACTTAAGCTCATAAAGGATGATTTGACAGTGAAATTTAAAAAAAATATATATATATTTAGAATATGCAAAATTACAAGTTCCTGGAAAGTGGCACCTTTAAATGACCTGTTTTGGCAATTTCTTCCTTGCTAAGATTACAAAAACGTTATTGATGGTGATTGCATGTACTATGGTATATTAAAATTAATCTATAATTTACATACACTATGTAATAATAATAAGTTACATAAAACTGAAAGATGCCATGACCATAATTCGATCGGCCGTGAATACGTTTTGTCTTTGTTATCATCTAGATTCATATAAGTTAAAGTTGATGTTTACTGGGAGATATTTCTCATTCGCCTTCAAAATATTAAATCCGTTTAATTTGGAAAACAACCCAAATTTCTTTTATAGGAAAAACTAACGATAAATGTTATGAAAGTTTTATTAGATGACGTTGAATTTTATGGGCGCATGGTTATGATACTCTCTCTATTTTGTTTAGAGGGTATCAACTAAGGTCCATCAAACTTTTCCAATTAAAATTGCACATGAACTGATCTATGCTCGAAATACCCACTAGGGTTAGTAGTTTAGTGGTTTCATATTTTGAAGACAAACTTGAAGGTTTGAATTCGAGTCTTATGGGAACTCAGAGAAGTGCGAATTTTTTTAAAATAAAATAAAAATTGAAAGGAAATGGTAACTGATCTTGATCATCGACAGGCTATCTAAATAATTTATGGCCAAAAATCTTAATTTTTTTTTAATAATATTCTAACATAAATAAAAATCTCAAAATATAAAAATAATTTTAGACTTACCAAAACATACCCTATTTCTGAGCTTTGATTTCAACTATAATAAATGAAAGACATGTTCCAACTTCCAAGAGATTTCTTATGTACCTTATGAGTCGATTACAATGAATTACGTATTATAATATCTTTAAAAAAAGAGTAAAGTTGGATAGAAAATGTTAATGACAACTGGCTTATAATAAAGGGAAAAAAGACAAAAAAGAAAAGGTTTGAAATTAAATAATTTATGTTAAGGAATATTATGGAATATTAGTTAAAAATTTATGTTAAATAATATTCCTTAATATTTCTTAACAATTTAGATGATAGAATTTTAGTTAAAAATGTCAATATATTGGATATACGGGGGATTTTAGTTTTCTCTTATGCATATTCAATATATTTAGGACTTGTTGAAAATTCTTCAAATATCATTGGAGGTTGGATATGTCTTTTGAATGAGATGGTGCATTGGAGAGGTACAACTCTATAGAGGATTGCACCCTAAACCAAATGGTGTCCTTAAGGCACCCTTTCATGCCTTTATAAGGATGCCTTCATGTTTACTCTCATTAATCGAAAAAACAATCTAAATTTGTGAGTCTGATTTACATGATTGTGATCTTGTTTTGATTGAGTGATGCATGCCAAATTAGATTTACAACACATATTCTTCCAACAATCTTAAGAACTTATCATGAATTTTTGTGTTGTAAAATTTGTTGTAATTTTATTGTTATTTCCTTTGGTTGATCATTTAAAATCCAATTCCTAGAACACGTTTGGAACATTTCCAGTGAAGGTCTGTGACTTTTAAATTGATGCATGTCTTATTACTTAACAATGAATTTGGAGGCATGCGTATTTTACAAAATGTGAAGCTTTGTCATCCGTTGGATAAGGGACACGTGGCGCAATCCTTGCCGTTGTCCCAATTACATGTATTTGCTCATCCTATATAAAGGGCACTTAGGTTGAGAATTAAAAGAGAGTTTTCATTATTTGTATTCCCTTAAT
Organism: Zanthoxylum bungeanum; assembly: GCA_019454045.1. Taxonomy (NCBI): domain Eukaryota; kingdom Viridiplantae; phylum Streptophyta; class Magnoliopsida; order Sapindales; family Rutaceae; genus Zanthoxylum; species Zanthoxylum bungeanum. Next base: position 47,270 of record SKCR01040796.1, read on the forward strand.
AATTGGCTAAGTGTTAAGCCTATTTCCTAGTCCAAGTTAGTGTAATCTTCAATTGGGAATTTGAGAGATTGTCACTTTTAGAAATTAGAGTTCTTTGTGAGTTTTGGGGAATTACAATTTGTAAACGGATTCAAGATTCCGTGTGTAATCTTGAAATTGATTAGTGCAGCAAGCTCCCTATTCCGGAGTTCAACGTGGATGTAGTCGGGAATCTTTCCGGCGAACCACGGTAAAAATATCGTTTCTTGATTGTTGATTGATTGGTTTGAAGATCGAATTAGGGTGAAAACTCAACAATTAGTATCAGAGCCCAAGATCAGTGGGCTGAAGAGAAACAGACTGATCTGCCGAATTGAAGAACACGGCCCAAAAACAAGAGGAAGAAGACTCAAAGTGCCGAGCAAAAAAAAAAAAAAAATCAGTGGGCCGAGAGAGTAGCTAAACAAGACTAAGGGCTGAATTGGTGACCAAGAAGCCCAAGACTCAGCCTTTTGCATGAGGCGGCAAAGCAAAAAGAAATCCTTAGTTTCTTGTCAATTAACAAGAAGCTCGGCCGAAAACAGGGCCAAGAATCTGCCCAGGTCTAACGACCGACTAGAAGAGAAACAAAGCACAAACAAGACTGCCAAAGATTCATCCTCCTTCATTTTTTCGGCAAAGAAAGAAATCAGGACGACCAGAGAAGAGGAACAGCCGTCTGAGCTGTTTGTGACCAAGAACAAGATTAGAGAAGAGGAACAGCCGTCTGAGCTGTTTGTGACCAAGAACAAGATCAGAGCTGCCTAAGGGAATCAAGATTACAAAATCGAAACCTGCAAGATCCAGATCTGAAAACCAAAATCGAAGCTGCCAAAGACACAGAGACGAGAGCAAGATTCAAATACACAGGACAATAAAGCCAAGAAGGGTCTGTTTGCCTGAAAGAACTCAATTATCGATCAAAGAACCAAGAAGACATAAACCCCTGGATTGCCGAGATTAGGGTGAATTGCTGAATTGACCGTGCTCTTGAACTGCCAACGAAAGGCACAAATCTGGAGACCAATATCTGATCTGTAGCTGATCAAAGAAACTCAGGCCGATTGGACGAAGGCTGCGATGTAGTCTAAGTTGGACAATTAAGCCGCCCTGGGTTTGCCGATTAGGATCTCCAAATTTTCAGTCCTTGCCGCCGAACTTTCTGGTGTATTCGGTTGTGTGGTTGGAGAATCTGAGACTGGGTGTGAATTGGCGAGTGTGTTAGGGCAGACTGGCCGTGAAGTGTATAGCTGATTGCTATTTGGTTTTGGATTCGTGAATAGCCGACTGTGGTTAGGGCAATTGGATTGGTGGTGTATCTTGCTGATTGTGTTTGGGCTGAGTTGGGGAGTAATTGCCAAGAGTGATTGCGGAATTTTCATCGGGTGATTACTGTAAAAGGAAAAAGAAATGTCGATGATGAGACTCGACATTGGAATATTTGACGGAAAAGGAGATTTCACTACATGGAAGAAGAAAATGAGGGTTCTGCTTTCCCACCATAAGGTGGCTTTGGCACTGGAACCGGATCCAGAAAAGTGGCCAAAGATGGAAAAGGAAGCGAAGAACGAAATCGTGGAAGAGGCGTACAACCCGATCTTCCTCCACTTGGGAGATTCGGTCATCAGGAAGGTTGATGGAATGGACACTGCCATTCAACTCTGGGGTAAACTCGAATCTCTTTATTATGTTATTTCTGCACCAAATTTAGTGTTCTTAAAAGGAAATTTGTTTAATTACAAGATGGATACTAGTAAGTCGATTGATGATAATTTGGATGAATTCACGAAAATGACTCAAATCCTTAAAGGAACTGACCAAGCCCTAGGAGACTCTAGCGAAGCTATGATCCTTTTAAATGCATTACCTGAAGAATATAGTGTCGTTAAGAACTCTCTACAGTACACAAGAGTTGTACCTAGGCTAGACTTGGTGATATCTGATATAAGGGCTAGAGAGCTAGAACTTAGAACCAGTAGGAGAGGAGGAGCGAACTTATTCGTGAAAGGTAAAAATGAAAGGAAATACAATGGTCCGAAAAATCATCAGACTAATAACCAAGAACCTAAATGGAATAAAAAGAATAAACAGGATAAGAAAAAAGATAGTGACAAGAAGTGCTATCATTGTGGGAAGATGAAACACCTTAAAAGGAATTGTTATAAGTTCATTAGGGAACAGAAAAATGAAGGCAGCGCTACTGTGGCTGCCGAAAAGGAGTCGATGTGCCTATCTAAGGCATTGACTGTGTGTAGAGATCACATTAGTAGAGATTGGATTCTAGACTCCGGGTGTTCTTTTCACATGAGTCCGTATAGGGACTGGTTTGTCAACTTTAGAAATTCTGACCAAGGCACTGTGTATATGGGTAATGACAATACTTGTAGGATACAAGGAGTTGGGGACATAACACTTAAACTTCATGATGGTAAAGTTAGGATTCTTACTGACGTTAGATATGTACCTGACTTGAAACGGAACCTGATATCACTAGGAACACTAGATGAATTAGGTTTCACATATAAGGCAAACAAAGGAAACATGCACATATCTAAGGGTAATAAACTGATCCTAACTGGTATAAAGAGAAATGAATTGTATGTTCTAAATGGCCAACATGTATTCTTGGATAAACCCATTTATGCTTTAACTTCTAATGTTGATATGACTAATATATGGCACTTGAGACTTGGCCATATAGGCCAGAAAGGAATGCAGGTACTCAGCAAGCAGGGACAATTTGGAAAGGACCAGTTGAAGCCACTTGAGTTTTGTGAGATCTGTGTGTGGGCAAACAGCACAGACAGAGCTTCCCAACTGGAATTCATTTGTCGAAGGCGAGTCTGGAGTATCTACATTGTGATTTGTGGGGACCAGCAAAGGTCCAGACACATGGGGGTAAGAAATATTTCCTCTCTATTGTTGATGACTACAGTAGGAAGGTATAGACATTCTTACTAAAATCAAAGGATGAAACTTTGACAAAATTTAAAGAATGGAAAGTATTAGTAGAAAATCAAACTAGTAACAAAGTAAAAGTCTTGAGAACAGATAATGGCTTAGAATTTTGTAATACTGAGTTTGATCAATACTGTACTAGTGAGGGTATCCTAAGACATAGGACTGTTAGATACACCCCTCAACAGAATGGAGTTGTGGAAAGAATGAATAAAACCCTATTAGAAAAGATCAGATGTCTTTTATTCTCTTCCGAACTTCCGAGGGCCTTTTGGGGTGAAGCCCTCAATACTGTTACTCATTTAGTTAACCTGAACCCCAATAGTTCCTTACAGTTTAAGACACCAGAAGAAATCTGGTCTGGTAGGGCTCATAAGCTCGCCCACCTTAGAGTGTTTGGTTGTGAGGCTTATGCTCACTAGTCCGTAGGTAAACTTGAACCGAGGTCAATCAAGTGTGTTTTCCTAGGATATCAAGAAGGGACAAATGGGTATAGGTTATGAGAAAGGGAGTCATCTGGAGTCAAAGTCATAGTTAGTCGGGATGTTATATTCAAAGAACTTTGTTTTCCTTGTAAATCTACTAACAACAATGCAGGTGCTTTAGAAAAGGATCTAGCAAATTTTGATTTTGCAGGTGGAGCTCAGATGCAGGTGGAGCCAGTGACATCAAGGACCGCTGAGCAAGTTGGTGACATGTCAGGAACGGAGACATTTGAGGGCACCCAGCCCAGGAGAAATGACCAGGAGGAAAACAGAAATGAAGTAGCAGACATACAAGAACAAATTGAAGTGGATCACACTGAGCAGCATGATGAAACACCACAAGACACATTGGCCAACTACCAGCTAGCAAGAGACAGAAGTAGGAGGCAGGTAAGGCCTCCTACCAGGTATGATTACTCAACTAATGATTTGTATTTCTGTGCGTTAATATCAAGTCATGAAATTAATGGGGTTGAGCCTGCTAACTTAGGAGAGGCATTAAAGTCTACCCATAAACTTGAATGGGAAGCGGCCATGGAAGATGAGATGTCTTCTCTTAGGAAAAACCAAACTTGGACTTTAGTTCCTAAGCCTAAAAACCAGAAGTTGGTTGAGTGTAAGTGGTTGTTTAAGGTCAAAGAAGGACTACTGTCTAGTGACACTGTTAGGTTTAAGGCCAGACTCGTAGCAAAAGGATTTACTCAACGGGAAGAGATAGACTATAATGAAATTTTCTCACCTGTAGTTAAATTTAAAACTATTAGAATGATGTTAGCTCTAGTAGTGCAGTATAATCTTGAATTGGAACAATTGGATGTGAAAACTGCTTTTCTACATGGGGAATTAGATGAGAAAATTTATATGTCTCAGCCTTCATGTTTTATAGATAAAAATCATCCTGAGTATGTTTGTCTGCTTAATAAATCCTCATATGGTCTTAAACAGTCACCTAGGCAATGATATAAAAGATTTGATACATTTGTGCTTAGTATTGGTTTCATAAGAAGTAAATATGATAGTTGCTTCTATTTCATGCTTGATGAAAAATGTCCTGTGTATTTGTTATTGTATGTTGATGACATGCTTATAATCTCTGAATCAATGAATGCTGTTAACAAACTTAAGAAGCAGTTAAATAATGAATTTGACATGAAAGACCTAGGAAGTGCAAAAAGAATCCTAGGTATGACCATTGATAGAGATAGAAGTAAGGATTGTCTTAAAATACATCAGTCCACATATTGCAAAAGGTAGCATCTAGATTTGGTGTAAGTGGCTGTAAGCCGGTTAGTCAACCCCTTGCAAGTCACTTTATTCTGTCTAAATCACAGAGTCCTACTAATAGGTCTGAGATGATAAAAATGGAAAATGTACCTTATGCAAATGCTATTGGTTCTGTGATGTATGCCATGATTAGTACTAGACCTGACTTGTCTTATGCTGTATCTTTATTGAGTAGGTTTATGTCTAATCCAGGTGGAGCACACTGGAGTGCTTTACAATGGTTGTGAGATACTTGAATACTACTATTGATTATGGCTTATGTTTTAACAAATCTAACGCTTTAGATTTGGTAGGGTATATTGATTCTGATTTTGCAGGTGACAGAGACTCGAGAAAGTCAACTACAGCTTACTATTTCACACTTGGTGGAAATTGCATCAGCTGGAAGTCAAGCCTGCAACCCTTGGTCACACTCTCAACTACCGAAGCGGAGTATATAGCCATAACTGATGTGTTCAATGAAGCAATTTGGCTTCAGGGTATCTTAACCGAAATACAACAGCTGCATGGTAAGACAGTTGTGTATTCAGACAGTCAGAGTGCAATCCATCTGAGCAAGAATCCAGTACATCATGAGAGAACCAAGCATGTGGATGTGAAGTACCATTTTGTGCGGGAAATTATCTCAAATGGTAAGATTGAGATTAAGAAGGTTCCAACAGAAGATAACCCATCTGACATGGGGACAAAGATTGTGACTGCAACCAAACTCTCCCACTGCATGAAGCTGTTGCATGTGGGGGTTGGCTGACCTTGCAGCCGACATGAGCGATGATGTGAGTAGGTGAGTTTGCTGTGCTATCTTGACTTTATGTGTCCTTGTGTATGATTGGGAGTGATGAATGTTTTTTGGGCTTCAAGGTGGAGATTGTAAAATGTGAAGCTTGTCATCCGTTGGATAAGGGACACGTGGCGCAATCCTTGCCGTTGTTGTCCCAATTACATGTATTGCTCATCTTATTAAAGGGCACTTAGGTTGAGAATTAAAAGAGAGTTTTCATTTTGTATCCCTTAATAATTGGCTAAGTGTTAAGCCTATTTCCTAGTCCAAGTTAGTGTAATCTTCAATTGGGAATTTGAGAGATTGTTACTTTTAGAGATTAAGGTTCTTTGTGAGTTTTGGGGAATTACAATTTGTAAACGGATTCAAGATTCCGGGTGTAATCTTGAAATTGATTAGTGCAGCGAGCTCCCTATTCCGGAGTTCAACGTGAATGTAGTCGGGAATCTTTCCGGCGAACCACGGTAAAAATCTCGTTTCTTGATTGTTGATTGATTGGTTTGAAGATCGAATTAGGGTGAAAACTCAACACGTATCATGCGCTTTGATATGTTAGATCACCATCATGCCGAAAATGCAATTATTATTCTTTTCCCGTTTTTGATTTTCTTGATTGAAAATCATTTTAAGGAAAATTTCATCCTCTGTCAATGCATGTCGTTAAATATGTATAATAAAAAAAAAAAAAAAGGCGAACAGTTGTATATACTTATGCATGGGAAGAAAATGGTCAAAGGTTGCTGCCATGGTTGTCAAGTTTCGATTGAAAAAATAATTATTATTATATTTAGAGAACATATGGCGTCAGTTGGTGTGTCGTTTGAAATAGTAATGGCAGAATTTGGTTTTTCTGGAATAATAGTTTGCCTGAGAAACAGTTCAAAATTGATGTTCTGTGACTTGAATTAGGTAATTAATTTGTGATTCTATTTGATTTAGTTTGTTTATTGAGCAATGCGTATAATACATTATGAATTGTAATTTAATTAAAGTTAATTCATTAAATTTAATTAACTTAGGAAAATCATATAATGAATTTATAAACTTGGTTATTATAGATTTAAGTTAATTAAAATATTTTCAATTATCACTTAAAAAAAACAATAAGTTATAAGTGATAAAGTTGATATTAGTATTCAAAATAACATAGACTCACATTAATTTATATTATCATATGATATACATGCAATAAATGTAACTTAGTAAAATCATATATTGTTTTATGATAAACTTGGTAGTATAGGTTTAAGTAACATTTAGATATTCAATTATCACAAGCATATACCTAGTTTATTGTGATAAAGTTGAAAGTTAATTGTTAATATATGTTGTTTACTTGGTTGAGAATTAAAAGTGTAGTCATACATAAGTAATTCCATCCAAATTTGATTGAATTTTATATTTAATTTGTAATATTATTGTACTTGTTTGAAATTTGAAGTGTACTACTGAGTATTGAATTGCTAAGAGATCCTATTGAAAAAAGTGTTTAAAAAATATTCTGTCAAAAATGCGATAAGAGCCTAAGTGGGATTTAAGTGGTTACTCCAAACCCCCCTCGTCCTCTGGGAATATTCCTTTATTTACTTTTCATAAGAAATCTTGTTTATAAATTCAAGGACTTGTGTTTATTGGTACTACTGTCCAATAGAACAACAAGTGGATACTTGGTATATCACTTGAAACAAGATCATTTGTTGATCATTGTGCAATTTGTCTTTTGTAGACTTATTGACCCCTGTTTGTTTCCAATTACATATGGCTAGCGGAAACATCACAGTACCGGTCTCTCATGGAGAAAAATCGGAGAAGTTTGGTGGGGCAAACTTCAAACAGTGGCAGAGCAAAATGTTGTTCTACATGACAACTTTGCAGTTGGCTAAGTTCCTCAAAGATTCTCCAGATCCTGTGGAGGGTGAATCAGAAACAGCCAAAGAACTGAGATAAGAGACATGGTTGTCTAGCGACTTCCTTTGCAAGAACTACCTTTTGGGTGGACTTGACAATACCCTATACAATGTGTACCAAGGCATGTCTTCTGCGAAGATTCTATGGGAATCTCTCTAGAAGAAATACAAATTCAAGAATGCCGGACAAAAGAAATTTATCGTGGGTAGAATGATGTCTCAGTTGGGTGAACTGCAGTTGATCATTCATGAAATACTGGGATGAAAGAATGAAACTCTGTGGGACGTTTCAAGTTTCCACCATAATTGAAAAGTTGCCTCCATCATGGAAGGACTTCAGGAGCTATCTGAAACACACAAAAAAAAAGCAGATGAGCCTTGAAGACCTTGGAGTTCGATTGAGAATCGAACAGGACAACATGATGTCCGAGAAGGCCAGCTACAAGACTATGGAGTCTAAGGCCAACATCATTGAGGGTGTAAAGGGTAGCAAGAAGAGAAACAGTGGAGCTGATTCTTCCCAAGTGAACAAGAAGTTCAAGGGGAAGTGGTACAACTGTGAAAAGAGCGGTCATATGACAAAGGACTACAGAAACAAGAAGTCTCAGGACAAGGGCAAGAAAAATGAGGCCTATGTCACTGAAGATGAGCAGTTAACTGATGAGATTTCAGAAATAAACCTCTCAGCAGTGGTAACTGAAGCCAACTTGGTTGGGAATCCGAGAGAATGACGGGTAGACACTGAGGCTACTCGTCATATCTGTGCTGATAACAAGATACTTTATCGTATCAGAAGGTCGATGGCGGCGATCATCCGACAATGAGAAACTTGTCTGCCTCTAGAATGGTTGGACAAGGCACAATGGTTCTGAAAATGATATCCGGAACGGAGCTTACATATAAGAATGTTTGCATGTTCCAGATATTCGAAACTTGGTCTCGGGTTTATATTTGTTTCTGACAAGATTGTATTGACAAAAAATGATGTCTATGTAGGAAAAGGATACCTCGCTGAGGGCCTTTTCAAATACATTGTAATGACTTTCAATTGTGCTATTAATAAAGCTGAAACATCTACTTATATTATTGAGTCACAAAATGTATGACATTGGAGGTTAGGACATGTTAATTATGATACAATGCGTACATAATTAACATGGACCTTATACCTAAATTTGCATTGATAGCCAACATAAGTGTGAGGCATGTGTTGAAGCAAAAATACATATAACATCATAGAACAAAGTTCTGAACCCTTGGAACTTGTACACACTGACGTGTGTGACATGAATTTTGTGCAAATAAGAGGAGTAAAAAGTATTTTGTCACTTTTATCGATGATAGCACAAGATTCTGTTAGGTGTATTTGCTGAGGAGCAAAGTTGAAGCTATTGAGAGCTTTATACACTGAGAACGAAGTTGCAAATCAACTTGGCAAGGAAATCAAAAGAATCAAGAGTGATAGAGGTGGTGAATATGTTTCACCATTCAGTGAATATTATTCTGTGCACGAAATTATTCACGAAACCCCTGCTCCTTATTCTCCTCAACAAACGGGATTGTTAAATGCTAAAACCGAATGTTGAAGGAAATGATGAATGCCATGTTGACTAGTTCTAATTTACTCAGAACTTGTGGGGGGAAAGCCTTGCTTTCCGCGAACTACGTTCTGAACAAGCTTCCTCACAGGAGATTGGACAAGACACCATATGAGTTGTGGAAAGGTTATGTACATTCCTACAAATATTTGAAAATGTGGTTTCCTAAACCTAAGAACGTTAGAATATGACCCAAAACTGTTGATTGTATATTCATTGGATATGCTTGCAACAGTAGTGCATATCGATTCTTAGTACACAAGTATGAGATTCCTGACATCAATCTAAATGTGGTGATTGAGTCAAGACATGAAATATTTTTTGAAGAGACATTTCCTTGTAAGGATAGACAAAGAAGATAGTCTCTCAAAAGACAGTGATCAGGTTGACCAAGAGTCAAATCCGATTTTCTGACATATTAGTTAGAAAATGAGCCTCAAAACTATAAAGAAGCAATGTCTTCTTCGGAGGCATCTATGTGGAAAGAGGCTATTAACATTGAGATTGATTCAATCATACAAAACCATACTTGGGAGTTGGTTGATCTTCCTCCAGGTTGTAAGCCACGGGGCTACAAATGGATATTCAAACGGAAGATGAAAATGGATGGATCAATAGAGAAGTACAAGGCGAGATTTGTCATAAAAGGTTATAGACAAAAAGAAGGCATTGTTTACTTTGACACCTATTCACCAGTGATTCGTATCACATCAGTAAGAATGCTCATAGCCATAGCAGCTATATTTGGTCTTGAAATACATCAAAAGGAAGTAAAGACGTCATTCTTGAATGATGAATTGGATGAAGAGACTTACATGGAACAACCAGAAGGGTTTAATGTTCCTGGATAAGAACAGAAGGTGTGCAAACTTGTAAAATCCTTGTACGGATTAAAACAATCACATATTGTCAAGTGGGTTTAAAACCGATGAGTGTTATAAGTGTATGTACACCAAATCAACTCAAAAAGATATGTCATTGTATGTCTCTATGTAGACGATATGCTGATAATTGGTAATAATCATGAGTTGATTCAGTCTACCAAGAAAGTGTTATTCAGCAATTTGATATGAAATTTGGGAGAATAGCTAACCTAACTCTCCTCTATCAAAGAATACTGGCTTAAGCGTATCGCAATTAGAGTATTCAAGGATCATCGGAGTAGTCTGATATATCTTACGAATTACACACGAACTGATATCGCTCAAGCTGTGAACCGTCTTAGCAGATATACAAGCAATCCATGACATAACCACTGGAAAGCCATAGTAAGTGTTTTGAGGTATGAGAAACTTCAAAATATGGGCTACATTACGAGAGATATCCTGCTGTTCTAGAGGGATACAACGATGCTGACTGGATATCTAATACAGTGGATTCCAAATCTACGGTTGGATTTGTTTTCACACTTGGTAATGCAGCCGTGTAATGGAAATCCTCGAGGCAAACATGTGTTGCCCGGTCTACTATGGAATTAGAGTTCATAGCATTAGACAAAACAGCGGAAGAAGCAGAATGGCTTAGAAACTTCTGTAGGATATTCCTAGTTGGGCCAAACCGGTACCAGCGATTACATACATTGTGAAAGCCAATCGGCTATTGGGAGAGCCCAAAAGACAATGTATAATGGTAAGTCTCGACACATACGTCGGAGACATAATACCATAGGTCAACTGCTCTCAAGTAGCATAATATCGATCAATTATGTTGAGTAGAAGGAAACCTAGCGGATCCACTAACTAAAGGTTTATCTCGAGAGCAAGTTGAAAAGTCATCGAGAGGAATGGACTTGAAGCCTATAATCTAAGAATTGCCACTGTGGAAACCCAACCTAGCTGACTGGAGATCCCAAGATCTAGGTTCAAAAGGGACAACAGAAACTTTGTGCAATTCAAAACAAGCACTGAAGAGTTTTGTACTCTTTCTCATTCCGATAATGACGCTGAGTGCTGTCTGTCATTGGTTAGAATAAACTAAGGCTTTTAATGATCACTATATTAGGAGATGAGTCCTAATGGGGATAAAGACAGATTACCTCTTGATAGTAGATCACCTATTTCAAGTAAGAAGTGAGGTCGCTTCCATGGGAACTTTTAAAGGCGGGTTACCCTAAAGTACTTGATGAATCCAGGATCGTTGTTCAGGGCCGAAATGAACACAACCATAGAACGAGAAATGGTCGAAGTAAAGCTGTGTGTTGGCAGTTGTCTGGTTTTACACCAATGGCAGAACAGTTCAAGACTATGGTCACTGGTTTGCCAAGTAAATCCGATTGTCATTCACTAGGAAAGGTTCAAGGCGAAAGCTACCTATTTCGATGCAGCTTAGTTCACGGAAAATCTCTCAAGTGTATGTATGGATATTTGAAGAATGTGGGGGATTGTTGAAAATTCTTCAAATATCATTGGAGGTTGGATTTGTCTTTTGAATGAGATGGTGCATTGGAGAGGTACAACTCTATGGAGGGTTGCACCCTAAACCAAATGGTGTCATTAAGGCACCCTTTCATGCCTTTATAAGGATGCCTCCATATTCACTCTCATTAATCGAAAAAACAATCTAAATTTGTGAGTCTGATTTTACTATTTTGAGTCTGAGAGAGTTACTTCATTTTCCAGTTCGAGATCTTGTTAAGGAGTGCCCCTTGAACAAGAGGAGGAATCCGGGTTATCCTGGGAGAACATTAGCCACAAAAAACCGTAGTAGAGCACCGAGACGGGGCTGATAAGTTCTTAAGGACAGAGAATCATCTTGACTCAGACAATTTTAATCAGGTTTTTCTGGTTCTTAAATTTTTTTAGGATTTACATGATTGTGATCTGGTTTTGATTGAGTGATGCATGCCAAATTAGATTTACAACACATATTCTTCCAACAGGACTTAGATTTAATTATCAGGTCTTGAGTTCGAGTTCAAGTGATATATTTTATATAAGAATTTGGGATAATCGGAGATTTTACCTGATCCGTTTAAATCTTGATCTGATAATTTAACGACGAGCTTTCTAATATTTGCAAAAAAAAAAAAAATTATCAACATCAAATTACATAATTTAGATCCGAATTTTTCCCAAACATAAGCGTCAGTGGAGTAATATGTTTCCAGAGTTCTTACTCTTCACGCAGCAGCATGGCTAAAAAATTTCTCCATTGTCAGTGTAAACGGAGATATAACTCTAAATTTTTTATGCCCTAATTAAGATAGTAAGTTTGAGTTAGTGTTCGCTAATCAATTATAAATAGCGGTTTAATTTGTTTTTAAGGTCACACAATGTGTTTAATTTTAGGGGCTTTTATTGGGAAAAAACCAATTAGAATAAAAGATTTACTATTTAGCCTAAGTAAAATTTGAAAATTTACATTTATTCTTATGGGAGTAAAATTACTAAAAAAATATAACTAAAAAAAAGCAAATTTAGGAAAAAA
>SKCR01040797.1:0-142433 GCA_019454045.1 Zanthoxylum bungeanum
CTACTTCGTGTTGAAACTCTTTGAATTTCTCAAAGGTTTCCGAGTTGTGTCTCATAAGATACACATAACCATAACGCGATGCATCATCCGTAAAGGTTACGAAGTATTCATATCCACCTCTAGCCTGGCTAGACATGGGCCCACATACGTCACTATAAACGAGGGCTAACAGTTCGGTAGCACGTACACCTTTATCGCTAAAAGGTGTTTTATTCATTTTGCCTAATAAACAAGATTCGCAGAAGTCATATGAATTTGGATCAAATCCGTCCAAGTACTCACTCTTCGAAAGTGTGGATATGCGAGTCTTGTTAATGTGTCCAAGACGACAATGCCACATATAAGTTTCATCTTTGTTACTTAGTTTAAGCCTTTTGTTTGTTACATTATATGTTTGAGATTGATTTATATTCAAAATATAAAGACCATTATTTACAACAGCACTGCAAATCTCCATATCATTTTTATACATAAAACACCCAGTGTTTCTAAATACAAAAGTATACCCACATTGGGCTAACTGAGATACAGATAAAATATTCCTAGTCAAACTAGGTACAAAATAACAGTCTGAAAGTTTAAGTACATACCTTAAGGGCAGTTCCAAAACATAAGTCCTGACGGCCAAAACGGCGACTCGAGTCCAATTTCTAACGCGGAGGTCAATCTCTCATGAGGCCAGTCTTCTACTAATCCGCAGATCCTACACATCAGTACATATATGAGTACCACAACCAGAATCAAAAATCCAATTTTTAAAACTAGAAGTAGACATGTTTATTTTTATAACAAACATACATGAAGCCGGTGCCTTACCCGCTTTGATTTCCTTCATGTATGCCTTGTACTCACGGCAGTCACGCTTCCAATGACCCTGCTTGCCGCACTCCAGACATACATCTTGGGATTTGTCCTTACCCTTCCTAGAAGGTTTTGACGATTTGGCATTGCCCTTCTTCTTATTCTTCTTCTTCTTTACACCTCAAGTTGCCTTCGGCCAAGCCTTGGGAGACTGAGATGTTGAAGCGAAGTGCGCCTCACGCTTTTTGCCCTTCATCAGCTCTTTTTCTGCTTCACGCAGCATTGCCATCAGCTCTCCAAGAGTATGGTCTTGGTTCATCATATTGTAGTTCATGATGAACCCGCTCCAACTATTAGGAAGAGACTGCAAGATCAAATCTATAGAAGTCTCAGCCTCAAAGGTTATGCCTATCTGACCTAGCTGTTCAATGTCGACAATCATCTGTGACACATGGTGCTCAACAGATGTACCCTCCGACATTCAGGAGCAAAAGAGCTTTTTCTGCAATTCATACAGTTGCGATCTAAGGTTAGATCGATGAAGGTCCTTCAATTTTGCCATCATAGTATAGGGATTTAATCCCTTGTTTTGGTAACGAAATTGAGGGGTCATCACAATGAGCATGATGGACTGAGCAGTTGAGTTGTCATCGCTATGGTTCTTCCAAAGCTCAAGCTCAAGCGGCTGCTCATTTCCGGGCTTAGGCCCGAGGGGTCTCTCTATCGTATAAAACATCCTCTCAGCCCCCAGGATAATTCTGAGGTTCATATCCCAAATAGGAAAGTTCGCGTCATTAAAGACATTTTCACCAATGATAATGTCTCTAACTCCGATCTTTCCAGCCATCTTAATTAAAATAGTCAAACTATTCAATTAACGATATTTGAGTACAGTCCAACTGTTACAAGAAAAATAATAAAATATTAGTCCAACTAATAAATATATAATTGACGAAATAATTTGAAAACGCGTAATGCCAAGTATTTGAACGAAATTTCAAATTTAATAATGGCCTCCCACTAAATTTTGGCGAGCCTCTAACCCTCTGTTGAGTACTCGGGAAACCTAGTTTCCTAGTGGGCTAGTATCCCGTTAAATAACACACAACCTTGACTTTGGCCAACAAGCTGTATGATATTTAACTAGGTAGATCTCTAAGATCAATTGGATCTCATCCAATTCCTAGATCCGGTAGGTGGACCTCCAAGTCCGAAACATATATACAATATATATGCCAATATATCCAATATATTTTCCTAACATTTTTCCTCTGAATCAACTAAGCCTTGGCTTTGGCACAACTCCAGTTAAGCAGGACCCATTGACTTTGGAAAGCTTCGTAATCGATGTCGATGGACAAGAAGTGATATTGACTTTGGCCAACAAATCACAACTTGGACAAGACATACGATATGGAACAAAGCCTTCATGATTCAAACACATCCGCGTTGGACAAAGGTCTTGAATTTGGCCAACAAACCAGTGCTAATCTTGGATCTTGTGAATGAATCACTCAATGGAAGGAAAACACTTAATATTTGTTGAGGGTTTTTTCGCTTAATTGGCAACCATTTAATTATCTTTGATTAGGTCTCATCATACACCCTTAAGCATGCATTCTAAAAGCATAATAAGGCGCGGTAAATAAATTAATAATGATATGTGGATGAATATCTCACAAATTGTTCTTAGAACAAATCACTCTATTTCCTCTCCTCGGCTAGCACTATTCTAACTTCTACCCAATTACATAATACAATAAAGAAACCTCAGTACATTGAGGGGAATTGGTGAGAAGAGAATTACAAAGAATTGAGAGATAAAGGCTAGACACGCAGGTCCAATTTAATAAATTCTAAATTTATTACAACAATTTCCAAAATTGCCCTCACCCTTATAATATCCATCTGATATACATTATTCATACAACACATCCATGTATTCACACAAAGCATGTTATTCAAAGATTAATTAATCATCCAATGTTCAAACAACGATTTGATTTGCGCGAGTCCAACTCGTTTTAAGAATAAGTACTCAAAGTATGAATTCTTGAATTATATCGAACTACAAATTTAAATCCAATTTAATTTGCATTCAATACTAATTCTATATTTAATTCCAAATTAAATAATTACACTTTTAATGCGCATTTACGACTTAGATTCCAAATCTAATCTTAATGGGTCTCAAAGCCCAATTAACATCCAATGTCAATTTAATTAAAGTCCAATGGGCTTTCAATTAATTTATCAAGGCATGGACTTTGGCAACCAAAGCCCAATAAGGAATCACCTTTTACCATAAAATTAATTTTGGCCCATTAGGCCCAATTAATTATTTAAAGGCCAATTTGTTATATTTGGACTTAATTGAATGGTTTAGGCCCAATTTGGATCCAATCCAATTGTCTTAAACCAACTTGGCCCAACCAAGCCCATTAGGCCTAAATACAAAAACTTTAGCCCAATTCCAAATTAAGCCCAATTAATTAAATTCTAATATTCCAAATTTCACAATTTAATTAATTAAAGTGTTTAGCCATAATTAATTATTTAAATCAACATTTCCAAAATACTAATTTAATCAATTATTCATGCTTTATTATAATCAATACATGTCCAACATTATTGAAACAAAATCAAGTCATTTTCATGCAATATTGGTCACGGCAATGGAAGGATTTTATATCTGATTTCGATTTCAATCCGATTAAATCACAAATCAATATATCCAAGCATTCTAAACACATCCAATGGTTTAAAAAATAAAAAATCACCATGACCTAGGGTTGATAAGTATTCGGCCAAGCCAATAAATTTGGGGAAAATTAATCCAATTAATTTTTCTTCAATTGATCATGCACAACTCTAAGTTAACATTATATAAGCATAAAACAAACAATTTGATCAAAACATGCTCAAATAAAAAATACCCAAATCAAGATTATAAACCCTAAATTCAATTTCATGCTCATTAAGGCTCATGATACCATTGTTGGGTTTCTAAGGTCATCCCAAGATCAAATCAAGCATGAAATAATGTGAATACTAAAGGGAAGTATAGCAGAATTATAATTACAAAGATCAATTGTAGGATGTGTTGTAAATAAAAATTTTCCTTCCTTTGAAAGTCTCCTAGCTTTCTTTGAACAAGGTTTCTTTCTTAGAACAAGTTTGAGCTCCAAGCTTGAGTGATATGAGATTCCAAGCTCATTGGGAAAGGTTTCCCTATCACCTATGTATGATTCTTCAAGTGCTAGCTTTGGAAATTTTGCTGCAAAATTTCCTTGTTCTTCCTTGTAACTCTCGGCAATGAGAGTAAAAGAGAAAATAGAGAATTCAATTTTTGGGAGAGAGAGAGAGGAAGTGAAAAAGTTGACTTGTTAATTGATTTCCAAAATAAAAAAAATTGATATACCAAAAAATCAAAGTTGGTAATATGTCATTCACTTTTCAAGTTAAGTGTAAAACAAGCCATCAACCACCCACCAAATTCCATCACCAAAAAGTTGATCAAAGTGACTAGGTGATGTGACTTGTGATGTAACTTGTGGGCCCCATTTGAATTCAAAATCTGAGTGGGCCCACAAACACATCCCGGGCTCGGGTTCGTTAATTCCGAATTAACGAATTTTTCGTTGCGACGTAATTAAATCAAATTTAATTAAATGATTATGCATAGCAAAATTACTATTAAAGTCGCTCGTGAATTAATTCTAAATTAATTCGTTCGCCTGAATTAAAATCTAATTTTAATTTCGTTATGAAATCAAATTTCATATAATATATCAAATATATTTTTTAATCGATTAATTCTGAATTAATCATTCTCTCTCTTCTAATAATATTTTATCCCAGATAAAATCTCTCCGCAATTAATCCTAGATTAATTGTCTCTCTCTAATAATTAATCCTAGATTAATTATGTTTGAGTCATACGTCATCGGTGAATCTTCGGGAAGTGACCCATGAGATCCCTGGATATGTTGGTAGTAAATCCGGTCGTCGGACTATCCGAACACGTGCGTACCTCGTACCACATTTTTACCGATTTACGAGACATGGTTGGCTTCTAGCAAAGCACCGTGCCTACCCAATTCTCTAGAAATATTCTTAAAGGAATATATAATCTATAACAGGTGTAGTCTACGTAGTATTGCGTATTGTGATCCAGTATCTGATGTCACATGCAAGGCTTGGGGCTGGAATAGTGTCTGCCCCGTACGAAGCATATATCGGATCACAAGCAACTAGTCTCTATAATCGGATAATCATGACCTTGTCATATTATCCCGATAGTTGCAACATAATAGAGAACTGGTTCTCTATCCCTGCGTGATCATCATCTCCATATGACTGAAGTGATACTTCCGTCTTGACATCACACCCAATACACTACGATTCTCAATAAACCCAGAAGAGGCGTACACAGAACCTGTTAGAGTCCCGGATGACCAAAACCAAAGCGTATTGATTGTCACAAGTACTAGCGATGCAAGTCTCAGGTTATGACCAAATACACCTACCTTGAAACGGATTCCCATAGACACATAGTCATACTACCAATGGGATTCCGCGGGGTCTATCCAGAGCGAAGCTATTTCCGTACTATCGGTAAACACAACCTCCCATCACACTTGCATAAGTATCCAATACTTAAATACATGAGAACTATGTTGTTACGCTTCCATAACACGCACAAGTGCAATACTAGTCTATTCTGCATTATCGATGTCCAGTCTACTACGACTACAGATATTTAATGATTAAACCTTTGTGGACTGATATTGTCTCATATCTTATAATCTGGAACTAATTATAAGGACTTTTATCATTTATTTATTCAAGTAATCTAATTACAAAATGATAAAATGCAATTTCCATTATTACATAGTTAATTTGTACAAAAACCACAATGTCTTTTACAAATAGTAACGCTATGGGTCATAATTGTCCAACACAAAGGTCTTCGGTCGCTCTCTGGGTCTGCTTATAATTTCCTTCTGCCAGTTCTCTTCTGGTGATTGCTCAGTTCTGTTTGGTCCCATGGCTCAAGATCTCGTTATGTCCCTGATTCGCGAGGTGGTAGATTAGTCGCCCCCAGACCTGGTTTAGCTTTCTGTTCTCCACTGCCTGCACTGGGTCACGATGAATTTCACATTTTCTGAAAGCGACCTCATCATTTTGGGATACTGAAAGTCATGTCTTCTAATTCCCATATTTTTGAAATATGCCTTCTCTCGGAGGAGTTTACTGCTATTCTTGGTTTGGATTTTTCTCCTACTACCCTTCCGGTGATGTAGTGTTTCCAATGTCTATACCTTCGGGAGGCCTTCGAAGTTTTCCTTGTTTTGCAGGTTCGTACTATTTTTTTCATAAGCTGTCTCTCAATAGTTAAACATATTATTGTCCTCAAAAAATGCCCAGTAATAAAACCAGAGAACCTTCAAAGCACTCAATGCAACCCAAATCCGAGTTTCTGAAAAAATGATCTAAGCCAGACTCAAAATGTGTGTGTGCAAATGTTCTTTTACAGCTTGATTCATAAGTAAGTCAACTCAATGATTTTGTTTAAAAATTGGGATCAATGGGTCAATTCAACCTAGATGTCTCAATTATGCTCTGCCATTGCTTTTCCGTGCTCAATATGGTATGGTTTTTTTTTTCTCTTTCTTTTTTTTTTCTTTTTTTTCAACACACCTACCCTTTAAGGTAGCATTTCTCCTCACGGTGGTCCTAATACTCGCCCATGGGTAGCTTCACGCTTATCGGTTATAGGTGGTTTAATTTTTTTTAGAGACTTTTCTTTTATTTTCAACCATACCACACATCATAACACAAGAAAATCAAGATATACATCTAAGCAAATGGTCATTCACCGACCTGTAATTTCTTCAACTAGTCACTTTGCCAACTACTCAGGTTTTCACTGCTATAAACCTGTAATTAAGTGCTTATGAGTCTAACATAGATCAAATACTCAAAGTATCAGATAAAATCACATCAAGAACTTATCGTTTCTAAGATTTCACCCTAAAGCAAACGATTTCATCATTGGACTTATGTCTAACTATTAATGACTAAAAGCAAACAATTTTTTTTTTCTTTTTTTTTCCTTTTCTCCTCTCATTTTTTTCTTTTTTTTTTTGCTGAACGCCCCAAAATGGTCTTTTTATTCTTGCCGTAAAATTTTTTATTTTTTTTTATTTCTCGGCTTCCTCTTCCCCGATATCCATGTTTGCTAAACTCTTCTTGACATGTCTTCTTTCTTTTCTAACCCAACAGATATCTATGATGGCTTTTAAGACACGGGGTTAACATGATGCGTGTATGCATGATATTCATGTGATGCGTGTGGTTATCAAAACAGCATATATCCTTCCAACCTTATTCCTCCCACACTCGTGGTAAGTCCATTTCTTCCCTAGGTATGGCTAATTTGTGCGTCGATGTGGGTACACAAAATTGTTCTTTCCTATGCTATAGGGGTGAACCTTGGTCACTTAAGTCCCTTTCCATCGGTAAAAGACAAAGACCGCCCCATTACAACATGGACTAAGCCTATTATGGGGATTGTGCCATTGTCTAGAAACGACGAATTGGGATTTTAGCAACCGCGGTTATGGGGATGAACTTAGAGGTATCCAAAGTGAAAAAATATATCGTAACAAGGCGTATCCTTCCGGATGAAAGCCAGTGTGGATATCGGAATCTTGCTTCTGGTATATTTGGATCATGTTTGGACTTTCTAAGATCATCAAGGTTTTCATACAAGTTGACTCATTATCATTTTAAAGCATTCAATCATATTATTGCGAGGTCCAAACTTGTCCCGGTTGAAAAAGGCCCAACAGGTATACACTTTTGCAATAAGGTGATTAAACAACTTGAAATGATAGGAGGCCCAAACACAAAGTGGCCCATCGTCATTTTGAAAATTTTTGGCTCAATCGGCATAAGACATAAACTCGTCCCAGTTTAAATGGCCCAACAAGTTCATACCTCATAACAATAGGTCCAAATGGATCCAAATGATGATGGTCCCAAACACAAACATAAAGGGTGGCTTCTATAGGTCATACAACTATGGTTCACATGTGGGCTTATAAGGGTATGGATAAAGGTCCCCGCCGGTGAAGGGTTTCCCACAACTAGGTCTCCCTACTCAAGGGTTCGAGCAACCAAGTGAACGAACATTTTTTATACCCTAAGATACGTGCCAACGAGTGATGATGCCATATAACAATCCGCCGCCTCGAGCGAAAACGACTTCATGATACATGACGCCATCAGGTAAAAAGGGTATGCAAAATATATGAGACTTGGATAACCAAAGCTAAAAACCAAAGACATTACAAGGCATTATTTCGGGGTCGATTCTCTATCCCCAGTGGAGTCGCCAGACTGTAGACACAGGCACAGAGATGGGTGACGCTGTCCCGTCTCACGACCCATCGGAAGTACAAAGTAGCCCGCGGGGGACTAAACCGGAGAATAAAAGAGTCGCCACCCAGTGTGAACTAGGAAATGATTTAAGGCCGCACTCACCCCTCACAATGGAAGACCTCAAACCGTTGGGTTCAGAATAGTCTCTTACTTATTCCAATTGTAATGAACGGATTTATGCAATAATATAACCAAGTCTTATGCAGCACATGCAGGATAATTTAAACAACACACAAGTTTGCACACCCATAGACGTAAATAGAAAATGAAAGCAAATGTATAATTCTACAAACATATTAAACAAAGAAGCGCAAGAATGTAAATAAATAATAATAATAAAAACAATAATAATAAAGAGAGATAATTAAGTACGTAATGCAAAAGGAATAATCCAAAGAGGCAAACATGCATGAAATAGGATAAAAAAGAGGTTTGTCCACTGCATGCGCGTTCGTGTAGCGTTCGGGAACGTGTTCGAATGAGATTACCAAAGTGGTATCTATAATGGCATGAACACATGCGTGAATGTTTCTCAAGCGGTACATGGAGTTGTATCCCAAGTATAGACCCCACTATCGTCTATTCCAATTCGGCTACAGAATTTATGTCTGGGTTTCCATCTGATATACCACGAGAGGCAACACTCAAGCATTAACATAGAATGAATACGAAGCGATAAATGAAAAATAACAAACAAAAAAGGTGAATAACAAAATTAGAAGGAAATAGATGCGACCAAGAGCCTTGGCCGACATCTATATGGGATCTTGTATGCCCAATTGGACGTATTTCACATCCAACCAAGCGTACATCGTCCGGCGCAGCAAAATATCGTGGTAAGGCTGCCCTTAGGCATTTCCCTCAAATGGGGGACCTTTAATCTGACATAATTAGCCCATGCGCACTGAATAACGGTGCATGAATAAATAAATGAAATCACATACATAAAGTAAATAACGGAATAATAAAAGAGATGCGACCAATAGACTTGGCCGACATCTATATGGGACCTCGTATGCCCTATTGGACATATTTCACATCCAACCAAGCGTACCTCATTCGGCACGGCAAAATATTCTGGTAAAGGCTGCCATTAGGCATTTCCTCAAATGGGGGACCTTTAATCCGACGTAATTAACCCATACGCACTAAATAACGAGGCATAAATAAATAAATGAAATCACATACATAAAGTAAATAACTGAATAATAAAAGAGATGCGACCAAGAGACTTGGCCGACATCTATATGGGACCTCGTATGCCTGGTGGGACGCATTTCACATCTAACCCAGCATACCTAGTCCGACACTGCAAAATATAATGGTAAAGGCTGCCCCTAGGCATTTCCCTCAAATGGGGGACCTTTAATCCGACGTAATTAGCCCATATGTACTAAATAACGATGCATAAATAAATAAATGAAATAACATACAGAAAGTAAATAACGGAATAATAAAAGAGATACGACCAAGAGACTTGGCCGACATCTATATGGGACCTCGTATGCCCGGTTGGATGCATTTCACATCCAACCCAGCATACCTCGTCCGGCGCAGCAAAATATCATGGTAAAAGCTACCCTTAGGCATTTCCCTCAAATGAAGGACCTTTAATCCGAAGTAATTAGCCCATGCATACTAAATAATGATGCATAAATAAATAAATGAAATCACATACTGAAAGTAAATAACGGAATAATAAAAGAGATGCGACCAAAAGACTTGGTCGACATCTATATGAGACCTCGTATGCCCGATTGGACATATTTGACATCCAACCAAGTGGACCTCGTCCGGCGCGGTAAAATATTGTGGTAAAGGCTGCCCTTAGGCATTTCCCTCAAATGAGGGACCTTTAATCCGACGTAATTAGCCCATGTTCACTGAATAACAATGCATAAATAAATAAATAAATTAATTAAATTACATACAGAAAGGAAATAACAAAATAATAAACACAAACAATAAATGAACACAAAAATTAAATAACAAAAATGAAACACGTGCATGAATATTTCTCAAGTGATACGGGGAGTTGTATCCCAAGTACAGGCCGCACTACCGTCCATTCGGATTTGGCTACGGAATATATGTCTGGGTTTCCATCTGATATAGCAAGAGATAGCATGAGATCATTATCCCAATATAAATAAAAATAGACATGAAACATAATGATGCATGCGACTGAACAATAATAAATAGCTGAAAAGATAAATAAATAATAGTAAAGGGTGCCCTCAGGTCTTACCTTTTAAATTGCTTCTCGAAAGTGCGTTACGCCGTCGCCGAACGGGTTAATGCTCCGTAACTTTTCTGGTTCACTGGTTCAACATTTTCATTCACTGTTTCGCTGTTTTGAGCCGATGTTTTAGTTACTATTTTTGCTGCTGTTTTTCGCTATTTTGGATCACTATTTTCGGTGTTTCAGTGATGTTTCTGGGGGGACTATTTTTGGTAGTTCAGGGACTGTTTTAGGGGGTGATTTTCGTTTACTGGTTCAGTGGTTCGGGGGCTGATTTTTAGTGGTTTAGGGGACGGTTTTCTTCTCGGTTATGGGGTTGGTTGGTGTGATGGAAGGCTGGTTGAAGGGTGCATTTTTGTTTCCTTTGTGTTCGGTTAGAGGACTGGTTGAAGGGTGGTTGTTTTCGGCCGGTGGTCTTTATTTTTATTGTTTGTTTATTCGGTCAGTAGCTTTGTTTCTTTGTTCATTTTACTGGCTTTTGTTATCGGTTTTGTTGGTTTTAGGGTTCACGACTTGGTTTCACGGTGATAGACTGCTCACTATTTTGGTCGGTGGGGTTTCGGTTTGGTTCACGTGGTTGTTGGATGTGTGAGTGTGTTCGGTCTCTGGGGTAATAGGCTATTTGTGGCTCGGGTTTTTGGCTGGGTACTTGTTTCTTTTAGTCACATTCACTCTAAGTATGCATGTGCTGCTTTCGCTAGTGAGGTATTTGTTGTTGTATGGTCGGTGAGGCAGCTTGGTTATTAGTTTCTGTGTGTCGGTGCTAAGGGCAAGTTCACTTGTTTGTGAAGGGTATTCCCTGAAGCTGTGTGTGTCTTTGTGGATCCGTGTGTCTAGGGTGAGAGAGAGACTAGGTTTTATGTTTTTTTCCTGTGTTAGTGCGAGAGAGTGTGTTTGAAGGGTCCTATTGGTTTTTGGCTTATGTGTTTTTGTTTGGAGGGTGGCTGCTGTGTTTTGTGAATGGCCGAGAGAGATGGAAGAGAGAGGAGGGGAGCTTAGAGAGAGGAGAAGAGAGAGGCGAGAGAGATTAGAGAGAGGCCATTAGGGTTTCCTTTGTGTTTACCTTATGTGTGTTTGTTGAGAAGGAAATATGCCGTGTAGAAAAAAATGAGAGAGCTTCGGGTTTTGTCTTTTGTTGTGTTTTGTACACTGCCGTGAATGTTAGGAAAGAAAAAGAGAGAGAGGGAAGTGAGAGGCGAGAGGTAGAGAGATGAGAGAATGTGTGATGATCTTTGAGAAGAATAGATGGGCTGCTGTTTTTGAATGAGAGAGTGAGGGAAGTGTGTGGCTGCCGAGAAGAGAGTGTTAGGGTTCGGTAAGGTTATGTTTTTATAGTTGTATGTTAGGGTTAGGGTTGTGCTTAGGGTTTTGTCTTGTAAGGAAATAAATCATGTAAAAAATGGATATATTTTATTAAGTTATATATGGAAAGAATTTTGTAATTTTGGTGGGGATTGGATTCAAAATATTTTTAAATTTGGTATGTGATTTGGGAGGGATTTGGCATGTGATTAAATATGATTGAAATGTCTTGGATTGGCTCGGGCGTGTGGGCCTAGAAGGATTGCATGGGTTGCATGGGTTTTGGATGGGTGTGTATAGGTATGTGGGCTTTTATGGGTTACGGGGGTTTTGTACCGAGGCTAATATTTAAAACAGAGATTAATCAAGCGAGCCCGAGGATAAACAAATGAATTAAATTTGATAATGTATTAATTTTTGAACTTTCCCTTCCGACGTCCGTTTCCCGCGACTTCCTCAACTTATCGGGTAATGCGTCCATACGAGGCTCATCATTGGGCTTTATGCAAAAATGCAGTGCCTACATATATTTTCCCTTCTCTATCCATTACTGTGTCTAACACTGGTTCCTTTGTATCATATTTAATACTTGACTACTACTTTATCCTTGTACCATACCATATGGACAACTTCTTTCCTGACTCTTTGATCAAACATTGTCTCTTACTTTTATTATGTTCTTAAATTATGACCGAAAGTCTTATGTTCCAGTTTTATTCCATTACACCTTCACTTATTCTTGGGAATGTCTTGAGGCAATCATCAGGATCCACATCTGTTGTTGTTGTCTAACGAGGGTTGAGAGGGTGGGAGCTTGTTTTGAGGCCTTTCTGGTTATGGTGATCTAGTTACATACGACTTATTTATAAATTTGGGACCTCCGTGCATACATGTCTGTTAAATTTTCTTACACTAGGATATGACTGCTAAAACAGTCTGGTTGTCTCTTCCAACTTTACTTCTGATTACCTTCGATTATTGCACTCACTGCCACTTCTGCGAAGTCCTTCTAAGATCGTGCTTTCTAAGAACTTCCTCGTACTATCTCCGTACTTTTCCTATCTTATCTGTGTTGTTTAGCCTTCTAAAGTTATTACTTCTTCTCTCTGGGTGCCACTATACCCTCTTTATTATTTTTCCTTAAGAAACTCACTTTACAGCTTAGGTTTCTTCTTATCTCAGTTCCTTGAACCCCTTACACCTTTACTTTCTTGAAAACTCTATCAATCTCGAATATTTAGATCTTTTACTAAATCTCCAGTTCAGGTCTTACTTCTTACCTAGTCTTTTCATTCTCAACTTAGTTCCTTGAATTTCTTATATCTTTATTTCCCTGGAAACTTCATCATCTTTGATTTTTTAAGGCATCACTTATTAGTTCTTGGGTTCAGGTACTATTCTTTATCTAATTTCTTCTTCTCATTACCATGGGTCTCTTTATAAATTACTCACTTTAATCCTAAGAGTCATTCTCTCTAATTTCTTTGTATTTCTAAGTCTTTACACTCCTTAATTTAATGAAGGCCTATAGACTAGCTCAACTTATTATGACTTCAAACTATTCTGGTTCATGTAAAATGTTGTCATCTCACGACTTATCTTACTCTGTCCATTATTCTGCTCTTTTGGTTCTTCTCTTTTCTTGGCTCTAAGCTAAGGGAGGAATACATACATTCTATAAGGATCTATGGGTATACATTTCTGCTTTACACTTAAGCTCAGTAATAATCTGATTAGTGTTTGGACACTTTCTATAATTGAGTTTTCTAGAATGAAGGATCGTCATTTATTCTGCAGGGACCTGGTCGACTACTCCACGTCTTAAGGTTCCTTATTTACTATCGATTGCTCTAGTGGTCTTCACTTATCTTGCCGTCTCCAAACTTCATTTCTTATGTCACTATACGTACTGAATCTTCTTGACACTCCTATTTCCTTCTTACTCTCCCCACATCCTATCCCTCGACTCTGCACCATGCTACTGGTGTTAATGATAGTTCGCTCTTCTAACCGCTTCCTAGATCTTTGTTCTCTGTTCTTACTGTAAATTTCATCTATAACACTCAATTCTACAATCCATACTACTACTCTTGTCACTTCTAAATTTCTCCAACCTCACGGGTCTATCCCTGTGTATTCCCATAAATTTCTACTGATTTTGGGATGATCTGTAGGTTCTACTAAGTTTGATATATTCCTGTGAACTTCTATTGTTACTGCAAGCTTTGTGCTACACTAGGTATTCTTCTTTATATCATTGAAATTTCCTTAATCTTTTTCTGGGTGATCTATCTTCTGAATGCTTCCATTTATGATGATGATCTGTCACCGGCTTCTTATATTCGCATATATCTAAACTGGTAGGGGCTGGGACTAACAACCTATGTTTCGATGGGTTCTGATATTCTTGTTCTGATGATTCATTTCCTGATAGAGTCTATTTCTTATGTAAGGTAGGTATAAGGTAGGCTCTGTAGGACATCTTGCTTAACTGACACTACTGAGAACTTGAAAACTTGATATCTTAAGGTCTTGTCTCCTTCAGATTACTTGGGGGCAATGTAACTAACCATTTCCATTTCCTGTTTATGGGTCTGGGTCTGGGTTTGGGGATCTGGAGTTTTCTAAATCCTTTTTGGCATCTAGGTCCATTGGGGCCGCCAAGACTAATCTGGGTTTCTTACTTCTGTTATCTCTCTGGTTGTTCTTCGTTACTCGGGGAACTCACTATCTATAAGAATATCTCGAAGGCTATTGGATTCATTTGGAAGAATTTCCTGAGGAATAAATGAGTCTTACTTCTACTGGGCAACTCTAATAATTGCTGAGGCTTTCTCTATTCTCTTAGTTACTATAAGTTCCTGTACTTTCTTACTGATCTGATCTTGTATCTATATCTTTTCTTACTTCTGACTACTTAATCATCCTTGCACTTTCCTTACTTCTCTTCTAGATTTCTGTTTCTCTTGTACTTTCTTAGATAACTTTCTTTGGAACTTACTATCTGGTTCCCTAGCTTGTAATGAACTTCGGGGAGTAATCTAGGATGACTACAGAATGATTCCTAACTAGAGTAAGGAAAAAAAGATTCAGAGGACTTGGAAATACTTACTAACCTGTCTGAGGATCTTGAGGACATACTCGAGGATCAGATACTTGCGAGGTAGTGCCCCGCATACTAGTATCCCGGACATACTAAGTATACAAGACTCCAACACTCTACCCACCGCAGTTACTGACTCCCTAGACCATGCTCTGATACCATCTTTGTAACATCTCTGAATCTGAGAGATGTCACCGGCAGGGGATAGCAGTACTAACCCCATAAGCCTCTGACTAACTACCCATAACAGATACTAATACACTTTTCTTTATTTGACTATATTTAGTATGGGACCGTAGCCCAACTCGAAAACACTGAAAACAACATAAAATGCTTTTATTACTCATAACGGTATACTCAAATATACTTCTCATTACAACACTTTAATGGACACTTATAATGACTTATACAACACTAATGTATGCATGCGATTTTACTTTGACTCTAACTGGACTCTTATATTCTCTAACTCTGGACTGGTGGACTCCAAACCCTAGTGACTGCATCAGTATCCGTCTTCCTAAGCTCATCCTCCAAGAAAGACCTGCAACCAAAGAAAACTGGGAGTGGGGGGTTAGATCGCTATTCGATCTAAGTGATTGGACAAGAAAATTGAAATACTCGAATCAAAACATTAGGTTTTTATAACTAAAGTTTCAGAAAATCACTTCATATGAAATCTCTTTTCTGAAATCTCCGTCTGAAATCTCTTTAATAAAACTTCTCTTTCTGAAAACTGCTTTTGAATTACTGGTTTCTAAAAACTATTTCTAAGTTTGGTTTATGAAAACTGCATTTCTGAAAATCTGATAACTGTGAGCTGCTCTGTATCTGAAAACCTTGACGTATGAGGGCGTTACGTATCGCCGTCCCCCCATATGCCTAACTGTAGCCGGCATTGCAAATCCATGACTTTGGGGCATTACGTATCGCCGTCCCCCAAAGCATGCCACTACTGTCTCTGAAACTAGTGGTCTTGGGACGTTACGTATCGTCGTCCCCCAAGCCACAAACTATAACTGGGGGTGCGGATCTATGCTATCACCCAAGCTCTTAAACCAGGGTCTAGGGGCGTTACGTATCGCCGTCCCCTAGCCCTGCTCTAGGATCTGAGGGCATTATGTATCGCCATCTCCTCAGTCCTCTACATGTGCATATGTCTCTGTCTGTCAATTCCATATTGTCTCAAGTTACATATTGGGGTGAGTTTTTCCTTCATGCCCCGAAAAACATAAAACCCATGCTTTAAATCTCAAAATCTGAATCTAAAAATTTCTGAAATTACTTCTATATCTTAAAACTCAATTTGAAATAACTGTGCGTTCTAACGTAAAGCGGGAAAGTAAATGATATCAAACTAATAAATAAATAAAATTATTTTGAGAAAAGAGGTCCACTCACAGTTTTTTGGAATCTGGCTGGTACTGTATCCTTTACTGAAGGAAGTTGCGATTCTTGTAGATAATATAGGGTCGGAAGCTTAATTAGTATGTAAGTTGTAATAATGATTATCGGAAATTAGCTAAACTAAATGGTGTATCATCATATCTTGTTTATAAGGTTTATCGAGCTTATGTCTCGATGTAGGATATGCATATAAACTGATACGAGACCCATAAGGTGGCCTCAAGCATGCTAGAATGGAACAAGGGTGGCTTAAAACTGATTTGGGCCACATTTTGAACTTGCGTCGCGACTCAGGTCAGGGCGCTTTGCGATGCGCATGAACCAAAAACGTGCCCAGATTTTTCTCTTCTGCGTCGCGACACGACCTGGAAAATTAGGATTCTATTTTTGCTTCACTAAGCTCATCCAATGCACAAAACTTCCACTTAAACTTCATATCAACACATCCACACTATTAAACCACCAATTTCATGTAACATCCAATTTCATATCTACTAAACCACCAATTCATCATCAATTCAATTCTTAATCCATCACATACACTTTACCAAAATTTACCCAAAACTTCACAAATTTGGATTCATCAACTTTTCCTTTGTTTTAATTGTCAAAAATCATACTATCATCATCACAACCAAGTTCCCAACACAATATAGGCATTAACTCATCAAAACTTAAAAGTTCATAATTTGGGTCATGAATTATTACCTCTTTCTCTTGGTCTCTTCACTCTCTAAACTCTCCATGATGCTCATCTTTCTCATTTGCTTCTTCTTCTCCTTTCTTTTCTCCTTTCTTCTTCTTCTTCTTCTTCTTCTTCTTTTCTTTTTCTTTATCTTCTCCCATTTTTTCTTTCTTTCGGCCTCTTCATTTCTTTCTTTTCCAATTGCTTCAAATTTTAGGTATTTGTGAATACTATGCTCTTATATACTAGAGCCTTTTTGTTATATGGAAATATGGAGAAAAATGTGGAAAAATGTAGAAGATTTGAGATTCTTCCATTTTGACCCCGAAATCACTATTCATCAGGATTGTGACTTGCATTTTGTACCAGCTTCTGGTCTGAATTTGGGAAAATATTCGACGTAGAAGTTGTAGGACTCGATCTCATCTTTCCGATGATATATAATTCATAAAAATTGGAGTTTATACGAAAAAGTTACACCTCAAATACCATGGGTTGTCCAAATGGAACATTGTACAGTCTCGTCTCGAGACTTCGAGGAATTTTCCGATTGTCCCTAAAGTCATTCCATGAGTATATTTGAGTTTCAATATAATTTATTTTATGTGCCTACGTCCTTTTCAAAACAGTACAGTTGTATACAATAGTAAAAACTACCGGTCGTTACAGGATCCTAGATGAAAGATATTATTTTATGAACAGTTTTGTAAGAAAATAATTTCTAGACGAAAGATTTGATTTTATGACGAGTTTTATAAAAAGATAAAGTTTTATGATATGATTTTCAAGAGCTTTATAAATATTTTAGTTTTTAGAAGAATTTTGAAGAAATTGATTTTCAAACGAGTATCTCTGAAATAGTTTTTATGATCAGTTTTGTAGAAAAATAATTTTAAGATAAGATTTGATTTTATGACAATTTTTATAAAAGATAAAGTTTTATGATATATTTTTTAAGGGCTTTATAGATATTTCAGTTTTGTAGAAGAATTTTAAGGAAATTAATTATCAACGCGTATCTCCGAAATAGTTTTTCATGACAACCTTTACTAATATATATATATATATATATATATATATATATATGTCATTACGTTTTACAATATCCACTCACTTAGTATTTGAAAATACTCACCCCCACTATACCAGTTGTTTTGTAGGTTTCCAACAGGACAAGCTCGTAGAGATGAATATTGATTTGTAGTCACTAGGGTATTATGGGTCCATCTAGCCTGGTTTAATTTGCATTATAAAGTCAAAGTCGAGTTATGTAAAGTTAAGTAAAGGTTGTTTCTAGTTGGAACAGTAGTGTATGCCATGACTAGAAAGTGAATATAAGGATTAAATTTTTGATATATATGCTACAACGTTGGGCATGTTAGTGTGTCCTACACATGCCAAGGATCTCTAAACAAGATTAAAGTGTGAATTAAACAAGATAAGTTGTCGAAAAGACTTACATTGATCGGTTGAGAATTCAAAAATTACCAAAACCAAAGTATATTGATTGTCACAAGTATTAGCGGTGCAAGTCTCAGGTTAAGACCAAATACACCTACCCTGATTTCGGACTTCCATAAGTGGTCTTGACTTTGAATGGTTAAGACCAAATCCCAGTTAAGCGCGACCCATTGACCATGGAAAGCTTCGTAATCAATGTCGATGGACAAGAAGTGGTCTTGACTTTGGCCAACAAACCACAACTTGGACAAGACACTGATATGGAACAAAGCTCTCGTAATTCAAACACATCCGCGACGGACAAAGGCATTGACTTTGGCCAACAAGCCAATGGCAGTCTTGGATCTTGAGTAAGAATCACTCATTGGAAGGAAAAACGCTTAATATGATGTGAGGGTTTTTCGCGTGCAAATTGGCAACCAATTTATTATCTTTGTTAAGGTCTCATCATCATACACCCTTAAACATGCATTCTAAACACATAATAAAGCGCATATGAATAAATAATAATGATATGCGGATGGATACTTTACACAATGATCCTAGATCAAATCTCTCCCTTTCTCTCTCCTGCTAACACATGTATTTACTTCTACCCGTTACACTACACTTCTAAAGAAACCTCATTTACATTGAGGGGAATAGGTGAGAAGAGAATACAATGAATAATGAGGTAATAAGGCTGGACACGCAGGTCCAATTAATAAATTCCAAATTTATTACAACAATTTCTAAAATTGCCCCACCCTTCTAATATCCATCCGATATACATTATTCATGCATCGCAACCATGTATTCACACAAGCATGCTATCAATCAATCTAATCAAATTAATTAATCTGATAATTAGTGACCATCCAATGTTCAAACAACAATTTGATTTTGCTCGAGTCAAACTCGTTTTGTGAATAAGTACTCAAAGTACGAATTCTCGAATTAAATTAAACTACATAATTAAATCCAATTTAATTTGTTTTTAATACTAATTCGCTATTTAATTCCAAATTAAATACTACACTTTATTAATAAACCTTTACGACTTAAATTCCAAATTTAATCGTTACGGGTCTCAAAGCCCGATTAACGTCCAACGTCAATTTAATTAAAGTACAATGAGCTTTTAATTAATTTCTTAAAGCGTGGACTTTTGGTCAACTCAGGTCAAACCCAATAACCAAAGTCCAATCAAGGAATTACCCTATAAGCCCAGAAATAAATTTAGGCCCATTAGGCCCAATTAAACTTTAAAGGTCCATTAGTCGCATTTGGGCTTTGTGGAAGCGGTTTTGGGCCCAATTAGATCCAACCAATTTAGCCTAAACCCAACTTAGTACAACCAAACCCAATAAGCCCAATAACAACACTTAAGCCCAATTTCACAAAATAGGCCCAATTTAATTAAATCATAAAAATCCAATTTTAAAATCTAATTAATTCTAAAGTGTTTTAAACAATTAATTACCCAATTAATATTTCCAAAACACCAATTAGCCTAATTAATCATGCTCTTTAACAACAAAACATGTCCAACACATTTTATCAAAAATCAAACCCACATACATGCTAAGGCTCTCTCGGCAATTGTAGGGGATTTTATGTCCGATTCGGTTTAAATCCGATTAATTCCACAACCGACATTAAATCAACATCCTCAATCGTTTCAAGTCATCCAATGATCAAAGAAACAAAAAATTACCAAGAATTAGGGCACTAAGTGATTCGGCCAAGCATCACAATTTGGGGAAAAATGTTCCAAACACAATTTCTTGAAATTGATCCAATCAATATCCAATAAAACATCATTTAAACATATTCAATCAAACAATTTAACCAAATCATGCTCAAAGTCAATTTACCCAAATTTTAAGCCCTAATCAAATTTCATGCTTTTCAATCGCTCTGATACCAATTGTTGGAGTTTCTACGGCCTCGAGAATCGATTATCAAGCAATAAATAAGTGCGAATACAACGAGGGGGTTGTGGAATACTCACATCGATCGGTTGAGCGACGCGGTGACGAACAAAAATTCAGTTTCTGTCCTCTGTACTGCTCACGGCAGTGAGCTGCTATCCTCTCCAAGATTCGTCAATTGTTGCTCCTTGAACAAGATCCAAGCTTCGTCAAATGATTCCAAGCTCATGGGTGGATTTCCCTATCACCTTCGCATGTCTCTCGGAGTGCTAGCTCTTGATGATTTTGCCGTAAAATCATCACACTTTGCTTCCCTATCTCCT
The DNA here is from genome assembly GCA_019454045.1 of Zanthoxylum bungeanum. Taxonomy (NCBI): domain Eukaryota; kingdom Viridiplantae; phylum Streptophyta; class Magnoliopsida; order Sapindales; family Rutaceae; genus Zanthoxylum; species Zanthoxylum bungeanum. The sequence continues at coordinate 20,687 of SKCR01040797.1, forward strand.
CCTTGGCTCTCAGCAGTGAGCTGCCAAACCAGAAGAAAAATGGCCCTTATGGGCGTGAGAGAGAGATGAGTTTGTGAGAGAGAGAGTTGTGTATTTTGTTACTAAAAAATGGTAAATGATTTTCCAAAATCATATACACAAAATTACTTTCCAAATGTCAACAAAGTACAAGCTTTAAAAGCTCCCAACAACTCCAATCAAGTCACATCATTCAATCACTCAATGGTCACATCACTCAAAGTGACATGTGATATGATGCTTGATGCGACTAATGATTTGATGCTTGATTTGACTTGCGTGCCGCACTCGAATTTGAAATGCGAATGCGCTCACAAACAATCCCGGGCTCGGGTTCGCTAATTCCAAATTAACGAATTTTCCGTTGCGATGTAATTTAATCTAATTTAATTAAATAATCATGCCTAGCATTATTACTATTCACATCGTTAACGAATTAATTCTAAATTAATTCGTTCTCCCGAATTAAAATCTAATTTTTATTCCGCGTAGAAATCTAATTTCGTTTAATATATCGAATATATTAATTTATCGATTAATTCCAAATTAATTGTTATCTCTCTTTAATTGATATTTTATCCCAGATAAAATATCTCCACAATTAATCCCAGATTAATTTTCTCTCTCATCTAATTAATCGCAGATTAATAAAAGTGCGAGTCATACGTCATCGGTGAATCTTCGGGAAGCGACCCATGAGATCCCCGGATATGTTGGCAGTAAATTCGGTCGTCGGACTATCCGAACACGTAAGTACCTAGTACTACGTTTGTACCGATTTACAAGACATGGTTGGCTTCTAGCAAAACACATGCCTACCCAATTCTCCAGAAATATCCTTACAGGAATATAAGGATCTATATCAAGGCGTAGTATACGTAGTATTGCGTATTTCGATCCAGCATCGGATGATCACATGCAAGGCCTGAGGCTGGTACAGTGTCTGCCCCGTACGAAGCATATATCGGATTACGAGAAACTAGTCTCTTTATTATCGGATAATCATGACCAAGTCATATTATCCCGACAGTTGCAATCCTTTTAGAGAACCAGTTTTGTATCCCTACGCGATCATCATCTCCATATGACTGGAGTGATACTTTCGTCTTGACATCACACCCAACAAACTACGATTCTCGATATACCCAAAAGAGGCGTACACAGAAACCGGTTAAAGCCCTGGTCGACCAAAACCAAAGTATATTGATTGTCGCAAGTATTAGCGGTGCAAGTCTCAGGTTAAGACCAAATACACCTACCCTGATTTCGGACTTCCATAGACACATAGTCATACTACCAATGGAATTCCGAGGGGGTCTATCCAGAGCGAAGCTGTTTCCCGTACCATTGGTAAAACACAACCTCCTATTACACTTGCATGAGTATCCTATACCCAAATATATGAGAACTATGCCGGTGTGCCCTCACAACGCGCACAAGTGTAATACTAGTCTATTACGTATTTATCGATGTCCGATCTCGATAATACTCTGACTAGGGATATTTAATGATTTATCTTTCGTGGATTGATATTGTCTCATATCATTCTCAATCCAGGAACAAATCATAAGGACCTCCTATCATTTATACTTCTTGGTGATCTAATCACAAATGATAAGAGTGCAATCTCATTTGTCACATAGTTAATTTGTACAACAACACCATGATCTGTATAATTAGTGACGCTATGGGTCATAATTGTCCAAGAATTCGCTATTTAATTCCAAATTAAATACTACACTTTATTTGACGAACCTTTACGACTTAAATTCCAAATTTAATCGTTACGGGTCTCAAAGCCCGATTAACGTCCGACGTCAATTTAATTAAAGTCCAATGGGCTTTCAATTAATTTCATAAGGCGTGGACTTTTGGTCAACTCGGGACAAACCCAATAACCAAAGTCCAATCAAGGAGCAACCCCATAAGCCCATAAATCAATTTAGGCCCATTAGGCCAAATTAAATTATTAAGGTCCATTAGTCGCATTTGGGCTTCATGGAAGTGGTTTTGGGCCCAATTGGATCCAACCAATTTAGCCTAAACCTAACTTGGTACAACCAAGCCCAATAAGCCCAATAACAACATTACAAGCCCAATTTCCAAAATTAGCCCAAATAATTAAATTACAAAACCCAATTTCACAATTTAATTACATTAAGTGTATATCATAATTAATTACCCAAATCAATATTTCCAAAACACCAAATTAGCCTAATTAATCATGCTTATCAACATTAAATCATGTCTAACACAATTTAACAAAAATCAAACCCATTCATGCTATATTGCTCTCGGCTTTGGAGGGGAATTTTATGTCCAATTCAAATTAGATCCAATTAAATACAAATTAACATTAAATCCACATTCCCAATTGTTTTCAAGTCATCCAATATGAATCAAAAAACAAAATTCCAAGACAATTTAGGGCATGCTCATTCTCGGCCAAGCTAAGAAATTTGGGGAAATTTGTTCCAAACAACATTTCATCAAATTGATCCAATCAATCCTCAATAAAACATGTTTTAAGCATACTCAAACATCTAATTTAATTAAATCATGCTCAAACAAATTTTACCCAAATTTTAACCCTAAGTCAAATTTCATGCTTTTACTCCGCTCTGATACCATTGTCGGAGTTTATACGGTCCCGAGGATCGAATCTAAAGCATAAAAACACATGTGAATACAATCGAGAAAGTCGCGGAATACTTACATCGATCGGTTGAGCGTTGCGACGAAGACAAAAACTTGTCTGCCCTTTGAGAAGCTCACGGCAGTGCAGTTTCTGTCCTCCATGGATTCGGCCATCTTGGTCCTCCATTGATGCTCCAAGCTTCGTGATTTGATTCCATGCTCATGGGTGGACTTCCCTATCACCTTCGCATGACTTCGTAGTGTGCTAGCACTCTTGATTTTGCTTCCCTTCCTTGCTCACGGTTTTGCCCAGAAAACAGAACAAGAAATGCCCAAATGGGCGTGTGAGAGAGATGAAGAAGAAAGAGAGAGAGTGTTATGTGTGTTGGTGGCAAAAGTGTGTATCTAATACACATTTTTAATTTTGCAAAATCAATTAATTGATTTCTAAAAAACAAAACAAATACCAAACATTTAAAATATATTAAATGTCAATCAAGCTTTCAAAAAGCTTTCCAACCACTTCCATCAAGTAACATCACTCAATCAATCAAGTGACAAGTTGTCACATCACTCAAAGTGACTAATGATTTGACGCTTGATGCGACTAGCGATTTGACGCTTGATTTGACTTGTGTGCCGCACTCGAATTCGAAATGCGAATACGCTCGCAAACAATCTCGGGCTCGGGTTCGCTAATTCCAAATTAACGAATTTTCCGTTGCGACGTAATTAAATGATTATGCCTAGCGAAATCACTATTCACATCGCTAACGAATTAATTCTAAATTAACTCGTTCGCCCGAATTAAAATCTAATTTTAATTCCGTGTTGAAATCCAATTTCGTTTAATATATCGAATATATTAATTTATCGATTAATTCCAAATTAATCGTTCTCTCTCTTTTATTGATATTTTATCACAGATAAAATATCTCCGCAATTAATCCCAGATTAATTCTCTCTCTCATCCAATTAATCCCAGATTAATTAAAGTGCGAGTCATACGTCATCGGTGAATCTTCGGGAAGCGACCCATGAGATCCCCGGATATGTTGGCAGTAAATTCGGTCGTCGGACTATCCGAACACATAAGTACCTAGTACTACATTTGCACCGATTTACAAGACATGGTTGGCTTCTAGCAAAGCGCCATGCCTACCCAATTCTCCAGAAACATCCTTACTGGAATAAGCGATCTATATCAGCCGTAGTATACGTAGTATTGTGTATGTCGATCCAGTATCGGATGTCACATGCTAGGCCTGGGGCTGGAATTGTGTCTGCCCCGTACGAAGCACATATCGGATCTCTTGTGACTAGTCTCTATAATCGGATATATATGACCTAGTCATAATATCCCGATAATTGCAGCATTTAAGAGCACCAGTCTCGTATCCTACGTGACATCATCTCCACTATGACTGGAGTGATACTTCCGTCTTGACATCACACCCAACACACTACGATTCTCGATATACCCAGAAGAGGCGTACGTAGAAACCTGTTAAAGCCCTGGACGACCAAAACCAAAGTATATTGATTGTCGCAAGTATTAGCGGTGCAAGTCTCAGGTTAAGACCAAATACACCTACCCTGATTTCGGACTTCCATAGACACATAGTCATACTACCAATGGAATTCCGAGGGGTCTATCCAGAGCGAAGCTGTTTCCCGTACCATCGGTAAAACACAACCTCCTATTGCACTTGCATGAGTATCCTATGCCCAAATATATGAGAACTATGTCGTTATGCCCTCACAACGCGCACAAGTGTAATACTAGTCTTTTATGCATTTATCGATGTCCAATCTCGATAATACTCTGACTAGGGATATTTAATGATTTATCCTTCGTGGACTGATACTGTCTCATATCATTCTCAATCCAGGAATAAATCATAAGGACCTCCTATCATTTATACATCTTGGTGATCTAATCACAAATGATAAGAGAGCAATCTCCTTTGTCACATAGTTAATTTGTACAACAACACCATGATCTGTACAAATAGTGACGCTATGGGTCATAACTGTCCAACATGGTGTACATGGAATCCATTTCGGATTTCATGGCATCTTGCCATAAATCGGAGTCGATACCTTGTATCGCTTCCTCATACGTAGCCGATTCATCTTCCTCAATAAGATTAATATCCACATGAGGTGAGATCAGAAACCCATATCTCTCAGGTTATTTTCTGACTCTCTCCGACCTACGCGGTTCTTGTGTATTCGAAGATTGTGGTACTGTCTCATCCCTGATGGAATGTTCATGTTCCGTTAAGGATTCTGTGCCAGGAACAGTATCACTCCAATTTTCATCGAGTTCTACTTTCCTCCCACTTACCACTGTATTTAGGAATTCCTTCTCAAGGAAAACCGCATGTAGAGCAACAAATACTTTGTTCTCTTGTGGGTGATAGAAGTAATATCATTTAGTTTCCCTAGGATATCCTACAAATAGGCATTTATCCGATTTGGGTTCAAGTTTGGTACCATCCAAACGTTTGACGTATGCCCAACGACCCCAAATCTTCAGGAATGAGAAACCTGGTTTCTTTCCTATCCATATTTCATACGGAGTCTGTTGAACAGACTTTGACGGAACCTTATTCAAAATAAGTATTGCATTGTTCAATGCATATCCCTAGAAGGAAATAGGTAGCTCTGTGACTCATCATCGACCTTACCATGTCCAATAAAGTTCAGTTTCTTCGTTCAGACACACCGTTTAATTGCGGTGTTCTGGGAGGAGTCCACTGTGAAAGAATACCACATTCTTTCAAGTAATTGAGAAACTCATTGCTCAAGTATTCTCCACCACGGTCCGACCGTAATGTTTTAATACTTTTGCCGCTACTTCGTGTTGAAACTCTTTGAATTTCTCAAAGGTTTCCGAGTTGTGTCTCATAAGATACACATAACCATAACGCGATGCATCATCCGTAAAGGTTACGAAGTATTCATATCCACCTCTAGCCTGGCTAGACATGGGCCCACATACGTCACTATAAACGAGGGCTAACAGTTCGGTAGCACGTACACCTTTATCGCTAAAAGGTGTTTTATTCATTTTGCCTAATAAACAAGATTCGCAGAAGTCATATGAATTTGGATCAAATCCGTCCAAGTACTCACTCTTCGAAAGTGTGGATATGCGAGTCTTGTTAATGTGTCCAAGACGACAATGCCACATATAAGTTTCATCTTTGTTACTTAGTTTAAGCCTTTTGTTTGTTACATTATATGTTTGAGATTGATTTATATTCAAAATATAAAGACCATTATTTACAACAGCACTGCAAATCTCCATATCATTTTTATACATAAAACACCCAGTGTTTCTAAATACAAAAGTATACCCACATTGGGCTAACTGAGATACAGATAAAATATTCCTAGTCAAACTAGGTACAAAATAACAGTCTGAAAGTTTAAGTACATACCTTAAGGGCAGTTCCAAAACATAAGTCCTGACGGCCAAAACGGCGACTCGAGTCCAATTTCTAACGCGGAGGTCAATCTCTCATGAGGCCAGTCTTCTACTAATCCGCAGATCCTACACATCAGTACATATATGAGTACCACAACCAGAATCAAAAATCCAATTTTTAAAACTAGAAGTAGACATGTTTATTTTTATAACAAACATACATGAAGCCGGTGCCTTACCCGCTTTGATTTCCTTCATGTATGCCTTGTACTCACGGCAGTCACGCTTCCAATGACCCTGCTTGCCGCACTCCAGACATACATCTTGGGATTTGTCCTTACCCTTCCTAGAAGGTTTTGACGATTTGGCATTGCCCTTCTTCTTATTCTTCTTCTTCTTTACACCTCAAGTTGCCTTCGGCCAAGCCTTGGGAGACTGAGATGTTGAAGCGAAGTGCGCCTCACGCTTTTTGCCCTTCATCAGCTCTTTTTCTGCTTCACGCAGCATTGCCATCAGCTCTCCAAGAGTATGGTCTTGGTTCATCATATTGTAGTTCATGATGAACCCGCTCCAACTATTAGGAAGAGACTGCAAGATCAAATCTATAGAAGTCTCAGCCTCAAAGGTTATGCCTATCTGACCTAGCTGTTCAATGTCGACAATCATCTGTGACACATGGTGCTCAACAGATGTACCCTCCGACATTCAGGAGCAAAAGAGCTTTTTCTGCAATTCATACAGTTGCGATCTAAGGTTAGATCGATGAAGGTCCTTCAATTTTGCCATCATAGTATAGGGATTTAATCCCTTGTTTTGGTAACGAAATTGAGGGGTCATCACAGTGAGCATGATGGAATGAGCAGTTGAGTTGTCATCACTATGAGTCTTCCAAAGCTCAAGCTCAAGCGGCTGCTCATTTCCGGGCTTAGGCCCGAGGGGTCTCTCTATCGTATAGAGCATCCTCTCAGCCCCCAGGATAATTCTGAGGTTCATATCCCAAATAGGAAAGTTCGCGCCATTAAAGACATTTTCACCAATGATAATGTCTCTAACTCCGATCTTTCCAGCCATCTTAATTACAATAGTCAAACTATTCAATTAACGATATTTGAGTACAGTCCAACTGTTACAAGAAAAATAATAAAATATTAGTCCAACTAATAAATATATAATTGACGAAATAATTTGAAAACGCGTAATGCCAAGTATTTGAACGAAATTTCAAATTTAATAATGGCCTCCCACTAATTTTTGGCGAGCCTCTAACCCTCTGTTGAGTACTCGGGAAACCTAGTTTCCTAGTGGGCTAGTATCCCGTTAAATAACACACAACCTTGACTTTGGCCAACAAGCTGTATGATATTTAACTAGGTAGATCTCTAAGATCAATTGGATCTCATCCAATTCCTAGATCCGGTAGGTGGACCTCCAAGTCCGAAACATATATACAATATATATGCCAATATATCCAATATATTTTCCTAACATTTTTCCTCTGAATCAACTAAGCCTTGGCTTTGGCACAACTCCAGTTAAGCAGGACCCATTGACTTTGGAAAGCTTCGTAATCGATGTCGATGGACAAGAAGTGATATTGACTTTGGCCAACAAATCACAACTTGGACAAGACATACGATATGGAACAAAGCCTTCATGATTCAAACACATCCGCGTTGGACAAAGGTCTTGAATTTGGCCAACAAACCAGTGCTAATCTTGGATCTTGTGAATGAATCACTCAATGGAAGGAAAACACTTAATATTTGTTGAGGGTTTTTTCGCTTAATTGGCAACCATTTAATTATCTTTGATTAGGTCTCATCATACACCCTTAAGCATGCATTCTAAAAGCATAATAAGGCGCGGTAAATAAATTAATAATGATATGTGGATGAATATCTCACAAATTGTTCTTAGAACAAATCACTCTATTTCCTCTCCTCGGCTAGCACTATTCTAACTTCTACCCAATTACATAATACAATAAAGAAACCTCAGTACATTGAGGGGAATTGGTGAGAAGAGAATTACAAAGAATTGAGAGATAAAGGCTAGACACGCAGGTCCAATTTAATAAATTCTAAATTTATTACAACAATTTCCAAAATTGCCCTCACCCTTATAATATCCATCTGATATACATTATTCATACAACACATCCATGTATTCACACAAAGCATGTTATTCAAAGATTAATTAATCATCCAATGTTCAAACAACGATTTGATTTGCGCGAGTCCAACTCGTTTTAAGAATAAGTACTCAAAGTATGAATTCTTGAATTATATCGAACTACAAATTTAAATCCAATTTAATTTGCATTCAATACTAATTCTATATTTAATTCCAAATTAAATAATTACACTTTTAATGCGCATTTACGACTTAGATTCCAAATCTAATCTTAATGGGTCTCAAAGCCCAATTAACATCCAATGTCAATTTAATTAAAGTCCAATGGGCTTTCAATTAATTTATCAAGGCATGGACTTTGGCAACCAAAGCCCAATAAGGAATCACCCTTTACCACAAAATTAATTTTGGCCCATTAGGCCCAATTAATTATTTAAAGGCCAATTTTTTATATTTGGACTTAATTGAATGGTTTAGGCCCAATTTGGATCCAATCCAATTGTCTTAAACCAACTTGGCCCAACCAAGCCCATTAGGCCTAAATACAAAAAATTTAGCCCAATTCCAAATTAAGCCCAATTAATTAAATTCTAATATTCCAAATTTCACAATTTAATTAATTAAAGTGTTTAGCCATAATTAATTATTTAAATCAACATTTCCAAAATACTAATTTAATCAATTAATCATGCTTTATTATAATCAATACATGTCCAACATTATTGAAACAAAATCAAGTCATTTTCATGCAATATTGGTCACGGCAATGGAAGGATTTTATATCTGATTTCGATTTCAATCCGATTAAATCACAAATCAATATATCCAAGCATTCTAAACACATCCAATGGTTTAAAAAATAAAAAATCACCATGACCTAGGGTTGATAAGTATTCGGCCAAGCCAATAAATTTGGGGAAAATTAATCCAATTAATTTTTCTTCAAATTGATCATGCACAACTCTAAGTTAACATTATATAAGCATAAAACAAACAATTTGATCAAAACATGCTCAAATAAAAAATACCCAAATCAAGATTATAAACCCTAAATTCAATTTCATGCTCATTAAGGCTCATGATACCATTGTTGGGTTTCTAAGGTCATCCCAAGATCAAATCAAGCATGAAATAATGTGAATACTAAAGGGAAGTATAGCAGAATTATAATTACAAAGATCAATTGTAGGATGTGTTGTAAATAAAAATTTTCCTTCCTTTGAAAGTCTCCTAGCTTTCTTTGAACAAGGTTTCTTTCTTAGAACAAGTTTGAGCTCCAAGCTTGAGTGATATGAGATTCCAAGCTCATTGGGAAAGGTTTCCCTATCACCTATGTATGATTCTTCAAGTGCTAGCTTTGGAAATTTTGCTGCAAAATTTCCTTGTTCTTCCTTGTAACTCTCGGCAATGAGAGTAAAAGAGAAAATAGAGAATTCAATTTTTGGAGAGAGAGAGAGGAAGTGAAAAAGTTGACTTGTTAATTGATTTCCAAAATAAAAAAAATTGATATACCAAAAAATCAAAGTTGGTAATATGTCATTCACTTTTCAAGTTAAGTGTAAAACAAGCCATCAACCACCCACCAAATTCCATCACCAAAAAGTTGATCAAAGTGACTAGGTGATGTGACTTGTGATGTAACTTGTGGGCCCCATTTGAATTCAAAATCTGAGTGGGCCCACAAACACATCCCGGACTCGGGTTCGTTAATTCTGAATTAACGAATTTTTCGTTGCGACGTAATTAAATCAAATTTAATTAAATGATTATGCATAGCAAAATTACTATTAAAGTCGCTCGCGAATTAATTCTAAATTAATTCGTTCGCCTGAATTAAAATCTAATTTTAATTCCGTTATGAAATCTAATTTCATATAATATATCAAATATATTATTTAATCGATTAATTCCGAATTAATCATTCTCTCTCTTCTAATAATATTTTATCCCAGATAAAATCTCTCCGCAATTAATCCTAGATTAATTTTCTCTCTCTAATAATTAATCCTAGATTAATTATGTTTGAGTCATACGTCATCGGTGAATCTTCGGGAAGTGACCCAGGAGATCCCTGGATATGTTGGCAGTAAATCCGGTCGTCGGACTATCCGAACACGTGCGTACCTCGTACCATATTTTTACCGATTTACGAGACATGGTTGGCTTCTAGCAAAGCACCGTGCCTACCCAATTCTCTAGAAATATTCCTACAGGAATATATAATCTATAACAGGTGTAGTCTACGTAGTAATGCGTATTGTGATACAGTATCTGATGTCACATGCAAGGCCTGGGGCTGGAATAGTGTATGCCCCGTACGAAGCATATATCGGATCACAAGCAACTAGTCTCCATAATCGGATAATCATGACCTTGTCATATTATCCCGATAGTTGCAACATAATAGAGAACTGGTTCTGTATCCCTGCGTGATCATCATCTCCATATGACTGAAGTGATACTTCTGTCTTGACATCACACCCAATACACTACGATTCTCAATAAACCTAGAAGAGGCGTACACAGAACCTGTTAAAGTCCCGGATGACCAAAACCAAAGCAAATTGATTGTCGCAAGTACTAGCGATGCAAGTCTCAGGTTATGACCAAATACACCTACCTTGAAACAGATTCCCATAGACACATAGTCATACTACCAATGGGATTCCACAGGGTCTATCCATAGCGAAGCTGTTTTCGTACCATTGGTAAACACAACCTCCCATCTGACTGGCGTAAACACACACGTATAACGCAAGCGCACGTATCGTTCAAGTAGTATAAAAATATCGATCCCACGAGGACTTAATTCCTACTGTTGTTATTAATTATTGAATTATTTATTTACAAATATCTAATTAAATGGAGAAGAGAATGATTGATTGATTGGTTGAATGTGATTTTGCACAATAATTAAATAAATAAAAAGATAAAAGAAAATACTAAGGAAACTAACAAAAGACACAAAGATCTATGGTTGTGAATCATTCTAATATCATTTTAAAGATGAAGTGGTTATTTTATGTTTGTGTAATAAATTAGTTTACTAACCTGGAACACTAAATTATGTGTAAGCCTCTGTCGATGGTCAGACACAAATACCCAGTTTAACCTAATTGAACTATATGTCTATGTCAATCAAATTATCTGGATTCATTAAGTTTAAGTTCCAATTATGGCTACCCCCGCCCGACAGGTATATTCCTATCCTGTAAGGAAATCTATTAAAGGGTTATCTATCCTCAAGGAAGATCGAGGGCTATTAAGTCTAAGGCTGAAACCTAAAATCCCTATGTCTAGTTCATTTTAGATTTACCACATCAATCTTATTGGTGATCAGACAACAAGAAGCATTAAGCTTAAGACTTAATAAGTAAACCTTTAAATTACCCAAACTATAAAATAACCCCTTATAAACCGATGATATTAAAAGTCATCACAACCTCAGAAAACTAACACATAACTAGGACTAGTAAAAACTTAAAAGTAAAGACATAAAGTAAAAGCTGAGAAGTAAATTACAATAAAATGCTAAGGTAGAAGGAATTACATTTACTACTACTATTTAGATATCTCCCATAAAATAATATATAAACTTGTGATAATATTACCAACCGACCAATCTGGCGGTATCCTGATTAAGTCAAATTAAGTCCAACCAGCCATTAAGGCGGTAGTATTTGTCCATAAACCAGCCATAAAGGCGGAACCAAAATTAAATTACCAACCGACCAATCTGGCGGTATCCTTGATTAGTCAGGTTTAAACCAGATTAAAATTAAATTACCAACCGACCAATATAGCGGTATCCTTTTTAAGTCAGTATTTTAAATAGTGAATATATTATTTTTTAGGGAGATTAATCTAAATAGTAACAGTAAAAGAATTACCTTTCACCCTAGCATAAGGAAGTTACCTCATCATGGTGAATAGTAAAAACTGTAAAAAGTAAAAAGTAAAAATTAAATTACTATTATTATAAAACGTAATTAAAATTATTTACAAAACTAAAAACAAAATAAAAAAAAAACTAAAAACTAAAGAATCTAGAGAGAGAAACTCTCTCTTTAGATAGAATTTGAGAGAGAGAGTGGTGTAATGAAATCTGAAATTCGAAGCTGAATTTATAGGCGCAGATAAGCTTCTGGCGTCGCGACGCTAAAGTCTTTGGAGTCGCGACGCTGGAACAGTGAGTCGTGGCATGTTCTTGGCTTGACACGTGGCGATTCAGATAAGAGGATAAGGCGACACGTGGCGAGGCGGCTAAGAGGTCAATTATTATGCTGACGTGGCGATGACGTGGCGCTGACGTGGCAAGGCGGCTGAGATCAATTGTCGGCACCGTAGGATTGCGACACATGTCACGACGTGATTGGCTGGTGATGACGTGGCATGACGCGTGGCAAGGTTGACTCGTTGACCGATGACGTGGCGATGACATGGATGACACGTGGCACAGGTGGCAATTATGAGTGTCGGCACCGTATGATGATGACATGTGGCACGGCGCATGTTAGCGGATCGGCTGTGATGGTGACACGTGGCACGGCGCACGTTAGCAAAGTCAAACTTCTCAAATTCTGACCGTTGACCCGGCGCACGTTAACAGATCTCGTGCACGTTAGGCGTCGCGACGCGGAAGGTCTTGGCGTCGCGACGCTAAAAAATTACTGAAATGCCATTTTTGCCAATTTTTCCTGTTTTGCCCCAAATCACCTCCAGAATGTACTGAAACTTTATTTATCTACAAAATAACAGAAAACACATCAAAATATTCACAAAACTCAAGAAACTATACAAAATATTAGGTTAAATGAGTGGGAGATAGTGATAGATTTACCACTCATCACCATCACACTTGCATAAGTATCCAATACTTAAATATATGAGAACTATGTTGTTACGCTTCCATAACACGCACAAGTGCAATACTAGTCTATTCTGCATTATCGATGTCCAGTCTACTATGATTACAGAAATTTAATGATTAAACCTTTGTGGATTGATATTGTCTCATATCTTATAATCTGGAACTAATTATAAGGACTTTTATCATTTATTTATTCAAGTAATCTAATTACAAAATGATATAAAATGCAATTTCCATTATTACATAGTTAATTTGTACAAAAACCACAATGTCTTTTACAAATAGTAACGCTATGGGTCATAATTGTCCAACACAACGGTCTTCGGTCGCTCCCTGGGTCTGCTTATAATTTCCTTCTGCCAGTTCTCTTCTGGTGATTGCTCAGTTCTCTTTGGTCCCATGGCTCAAGATCTCGTTATGTCCTTGATTCGCGAGGTGGTAGATTTGTCGCCCCTAGACCTGGTTTAGCTTCCTGTTCTCCACTGCCTGCACTGGGTCACGGTGAATTTCACATTTTCTGAAAGCGACCTCATCGTTTTGGGATACTGAAAGTCTTATCTTCTGATTCCCATATTTTTGAAATATGCCTTCTCTCGGAGGAGTTTGCTGCTATTCTTGGTTTGGATTTTTCTCCTACTACCCTTCCGGTGATGTAGTGTTTCCAATGTCTATACCTTCGGGAGGCCTTCGAAGTTTTCCTTGTTTTGCAGGTTCGTACTATTTTTTTCATAAGCTGTCTCTCAATAGTTAAACATATTATTGTCCTAAAAAAATGCCCAGTAATGAAACCAGAGAACCTTCAAAGCACTCAATGCAACCCAAATCCGAGTTTTTGAAAAAATGATCTAAGCCAGACTCAAAATGTGTGTGTGCAAAGGTTCTTTTACAGCTTTATTCATAAGTAAGTCAACTCAATGATTTTGTTTAAAAATTGGGATCAATGGGTCAAACCAACCTAGATGTGTCAATTATGCTCTGCCATTGCTTTTCTGTGCTCAATATAGTATGGTTTTTTTTTCTCTTTCTTTTTTTTTTCTTTTTTTTCAACACACCTACCCTTTAAGGTAACATTTCTCCTCATGGTGGTCCTAATACTCGCCCATGGGTAGGGTTTCACGCTTATCGGTTATAGGTGGTTTAATTTTTTTAGAGACTTTTTTTATTTTCAACCATACCACACATAATAACACAAAGAAAATCAGATAGACATATAAGAAAATGGTCATTCACCGACCTGCAATTTCTTCAACTAGTCACTTGCCAACTACTCAGGTTTTCACTGCTATAAACCTGTAATTAAGTGCTTATGAGTCTAACATAGATCAAATACTCAAAGTATCAGATAAAATCACATCAAGAACTTATCGTTTCTAAGATTTTCACCCTAAAGCAAACGATTTCATCATTGGACTTATGTCTAACTATTAATGACTAAAAGCAAACAAAATTTTTTTCTTTTTTTTTCCTTTTCTCCTCTCAATTTTTTTGTTTTTTTTGCTGAACGCCCCAAAATGGTATTTTTATTCTTGCCGTAAAATTTTTTATTTTTTTTTTGTTTCTCGGCTTCCTCTTCCCCGATATCCATGTTTGGTAAACTCTTATTGACATGTCTTCTTTCTTCTCTAACCCAACAGATATCTATGATGGCTTTTAAGACATGGGGTTAACATGTTGCGTGTATGCATGATATTCATGTGATGCGTGTGGTTATCAAAACAGCATTATATCCTTCCAACCTTATTCCTCCCACACTCGTGGTAAGTCCATTTCTTCCCTAGGTATGGCTTATTTTGTGCGTCGATGTGGGTACACAAAATCGTCCTCTCCTATGCTACAGGGGTGAACCTTGGTCAACTTGAAGTCCCCTTCCACTCGGTAAAAGACAAAGACCGCCCCTTTACAAGATGGACTAAGCTATTATGGGGATCGTGCATTGTCTAGAAATGACGAATGGATTTCAGCAACCGCGGTTTGGGAAATGACATAGAGGTATCCAAAGTGAAAAATATACCGAACAAGGCGTATCCTTTGGATGAAAGCCAGTGTGGATATCGGAATCTTGCTTCTGGAATATTTGGATCATGTTTGGACTTTCTAAGATCATCAAGGTTTTTTAACAAGTTGACTCATTATTCATTTAAAGCATTCAATCATATTATTGCGAGGTACAAACTTGTCCAGTTGAAAAAAGGCCCAACAGGTTTACACTTTGCAAGAAGGTGACTAAACTGTTAGACATTATGTCCCATAGCGTCACTGTTTGTAAATGATATTGTATTATTGTACAAAATTAACTATGTGATAATGAAATTGCCTTTTGCCGTTTTGTAATATTATTTACTTTGATATATAAATGGCGAAAGTCCATATGATTAATACCGGATTGAGAGATGATATGAGACAGTATCAATCCATAAAGGTTTAATCATTAAATATCCCTAGTCGGAGTATTATCGAGATCGGACATCGATAATGCGGAATAGACTAGTATTGCGCTTGTGCACGTTGTGAGGGCACAACGCATAGTTCTTTATATTTAAGTATTGGATACTTATGCAAGTGCGATAGGAGGTTGTGTTTTACCGATGGTACGGAAAACAGCTTCGCTCTGGATAGACCCCGCGAATCCCATTGGTAGTATGTCTGCGTGTCTATGGGAGGCCGCATCAGGGTAGGTGTATATGGTCTTAACCTGAGACTTACATCGCTAGTACTTGCGACAATCGGTAAACTTTGGTTTTGGTGGTTGGGGACCTTAACCGGTTCTGTGACACCTCTTCTGGGTTTATCGAGAATCGTAGTGTACTGGATGTGATGTCGAGATGGAAGTATCACTTCAGACATATGGAGGTGATGATCACGCAGGACACAGAACTAGTACTCTATAAAGGTTGCAACCGTCGGGACAATATGACCAGGTCAGGATTGTCCGATTTAAAGAGACTAGTTGCTTGATGTCCGATATATGTTTCGTACGGGGCAGACACATTTCCAGCCCCAGGCCTAACATGTGATCGTCCGATACTGGATCGATGTACGCAATACTACGGTATACTACGCTTGATATAGATCTGATATTCCTATAAGAATATTTCTGGAGAATTGGGTAGGCATGGCGCTTTGCTAGAAGCCAACCTTGTCTTGTGAATCGGTAAAAACGTAGTACGAGGTACGTACGTGTTCGGATTATCCGACGACCGTATTTACTGCCAACATATCCGGAGATCTCTTGGGTCGCTTCCCGAGATTCACCAATGACGTATGATTCAAACTCGATTAATCTTGGATTAATTACGGAGAGACTTTATCTTGGATAAAGTACTATAAATAGAGAGAGAACGATTAATTTGGAATTAATCGTAAAATTATTATATTCGATATAATAATCGAAATTCGATTTCGACGCGAAATTAAAATTAGATTTTAATTCGGGCAACGAGTTAATTTAGAATTATTCGTTAGCGACGTAAATAATAATTTCGCTAGGCGCAATCATTTATTTAAATTCGATTTAATTAACGTCGCGACGTAAGTTCGGTATTTCGGAAATATCGAACCCGAACGCGTGAGTGCACGTGGGCCCACTTTCATTTGGAAACGTGTGGGGCCCACATGACACATGTCATATTATGCATTATTTAATTGTGATGCATTGCATGGAGATAGTGTACAATGCACTCAATGGTTTTGCATGGAAATTGAGTGTTTGACACTCTAAGCCATTGCATGATTTGTGTCATAAGTTTATTATTAATTTAATAAATATTATGGCATAAATATAAATTGATTTTTGAAATCAAAATCTACTCACTCTCCTCTCTTTCCTCTTGACGAAACTGTGAAGTTTCACAGCCCTCTCCACTTCTTTGTTTTTGTTGCAAAAACTTGAAGAAATTGTGTTTTGTTTGGAACATAAATTCACACACAAGGCTAGCACCTTCAAGGGATCATAAAAGGGTTATGGGAAACTAATCTTGAGCTTGGAAGGATCAAAAAGCTTGGAGCTTCCCCACTCACCTTGGCCGAAACCTTCACTGCACAAGGAGAAAATTTTCATTTCATCAACATCCGCATTCCGATCTTTGTGAGTATGATTCCGCCATACTTCATCTTTTAATATATATTCATTGTTGTATTTAAATGCTTAATCTTTCCTTGGGACATATAATAGAAACCAACAATGGTATCATGGAGCCATGGTTAAGCATGAAATACTTTAGGTTAAAATTTGGGTAAAATTGATTGAAGCATGTTCTTGTGAAATTTGATGAATGAGTATGCTTATATGTATGTAAAATGACATAATATGAATCAATTTTATGAAAAATGCATTGGATGATTTTTTCCCCAAATTCATGCCTTGGCCGAATGTGTTGCTACTGGATGGATTGGAATTTTTTGTGTTTAAGATCATTGGATGACTTAGAACGTATACGGGACGTAGATTAGTAATTCAATCGGATTGAAAAACAAATCGACACAAAAAAACTCACCTTGGCCGAATGTTAATGGACATGTAAAGGAGTTGATTTTTGTTAAATTAATGTTGGACATTTATTTTGAAAAATAGATGATTAATAAATTAAATGGGTATTTTTGAAATATTTGGTTTAATATATTAATCTTGGTTTACACTTTAATTAATTGGACTTTAATGTTTGGAATATTAAAATTTAATTAATGGGCTTAATTGGTGAATTGGGCTTTTAATATTGTATTTGGGCATAATGGGCTTGGGTGGACCAAGTAGATTTGGGCCAAAAGGATTGGATCCAATTTGGGCCTAAATCACTCCATTAAGTCCAAATATAATATAATGGGCTTTAAAATTTAATTGGGCCTTATGGGCTTAAAATTGGTTTTATGGCATTTAAGGGTGATTCCTTATTTGGGCTTGGTAATTGGGTTTGACCCACATTGACCAAAGCCCAAGCCTTAATAAATCAATTGAAAGCCCATTTGACTTGAATTAAATTAAACATTGGATGTTAGTTGGGCTTTGAGACCCAATAGGATTAGATTTAGAATCTAAGTCTTTAAAGCACATTAAAAGTGTAAACATTTAATTTGGAATTAAATAATTGGAATTAGTATTGAATACAAATTAAATAGATTTAATAAGTAGTTCGATATAATTCGCGAATTCGTACCTTATGTACTTATTCTCAATCGAGTTGGACTCGCGCAAAATCAAACGTTGTTTGAACATTGGATGATCACTTAAACATAGACTAATTAATTGGATTAGATTGGTTGTAAAAGCATGTCTTGTTTGAAAATATATGTATGTGATGAATGAATAGTGTATATCGGATGGATATTAGAAGGGATGGTTAATTTTAGAAATTATTGTAAATTTGGAATTTATAAATTGGACCTGCGTGTCCAGCCTTATCTCTTTATCTCTTTGTATTCTCTTCTCACCTAATTCCCCTCAATGTAAATGAGGTTTCTCTTATTGTATTATGTAAATGGGTAGAAGTAGAATAGTGCTAGCAGGGAGAGGAAAGGGGAGTGATTTGTTCTAGGAACAATTGTTTATATATCCATCCGCATATCACTATTAATTTACTTTACGCGCTTTATGATGTTTTAGAAGCATGCTTAAGGGTGTATGATGATGAGACCTAACAAAGATAATAAATTGGTTGCCAATTACGCGAAAATCCCTCAATTTATTAAGCAAATATCCTTCCATTGAATGATTCTTGTTCAAGATCCGAAGTTGGCATTGGTTTGTTTGGCCAAAGTCAAGACCTTTGTCAATCAAGGATGTACTTGAATCATGAGAGTTTTGTTGCATATCGGTGTCTTGTCCAAATCGTGATTTTTATTGGCCAAAGTCAAGATCACTTTTTGTCCAATGACATTGATTACGAAACTTTCCTCGTCAATGGGTCCCGCTTAACTGGAATCATTAGGTTTGTTTTTGGCCAAAGCCAAGGCCTAGATGATTCGGAGGATAGGGTTAGGAAAATGTAATGGATACATTGACATTATACATATGTTTCGGACTTGGATGTCCACCTAACCGGATCTAGGAATTGGATGAGATCCAATTGATCATAGAGATCTACCTAAGTTAAATAGCATACAGCTTTTATTGGCCAAAGTCAAGGTTGTGTGTTATTTAACGGGATCCTAGCCCACTAGGAAATTCGATTTCCCGAGTTCTCCACAGAGGGTTAGAGACTTGAAGAAAATAGTGGGAGGCTATTATTGAATTTGCAATTTCGTTCAGATACTTAGCCTTACGCGTCTTTCAAAATTATTTCGTCAATATTTTAATAATTAGTTGGACTAATATATTGTTATTTTGCTTGTAACAGTTTGACTGTACCCATAACATCGTTGACTTTATAGTTGGACTATAGTTGTCAAGATGACTGGCAAGGGTAATGTCCGCGACATAATCATGGGCGATAATGTCTTCAAAGGGACAAACTTTGCCGACTGGGAAATGAACCTCAAGATAGTGCTTGGGGCTGAGAGGGTGCTGTATACTATTCAGAGACCTCTCCCGCCTAAACCCACTGAGCCACTGGAGCTAGAGTTATGGAAGACTCATAGTGACGATTGTGACCAAGCTCAGTCAGTTATGCTAGCTGCAATGACCCAGCATTTCAGACGCCAGAACAGGGACTTGGATCCCTATAACATGATGGCAAGATTGCGTGATCTCCACCGCACCAACAAGCGGATGGAGAGGTACGAGCTAGTAAGGAAACTCTTCCGCTCCCGGATGACAGACGGCGCATCAGTTGAGGCCACGGGACTCAAATGATCGCTGACATAGATGAGTTAGCCAAGATGGGCATTGTCTTGGAGGCAGAGCTGACGATTGATATGCTATTACAATCGCTACCCGATACTTGGAAACAAATCATCATCAACTATAAGTTGATGGACACTGACGACACTCTTGGAGAGTTGTTGTCCGTGCTGAAGGAGTCCGAAAAGGAACTCCTAAAGGGGAGCAAGCGCGAGGCGCATTATGCATCGACCTCTCATGCGCCAAGGGCTGGGCCCAAGGCAATTGGAGGTGCGAGGAAGAAGAAGTTCAAGAACAAGGGCAAGGGCAAGTTGACAGTGGCTTCTAGGAAGCCAAAGGACAAATCTCGCGACATCTGCCTCAACTGCGGCAAGAGGGGTCACTGGAAACGTGACTGCCGACAATGGGCAAAGGGCAGAGAGGATATCAAGGCTGGCAAGGCTATCGCCTCTGGTATGTTTGTTATTGAGATAAATATGAATACTTCTAGTTTTAAAAATTGGATTTTTGATTCTGGTTGTGGTGCTCATATTTGTACTGATGTGCAGGATCTGCAGGATAGCAGGGTGCTGGCATCGGGGGAGATGGATCTACGGGTCGGAAACGGAACACCAGTTGCTGTTTTGGCCGTAGGGACTTTTGTTTTAGAACTGCCCTCAGGGTATGTACTTAAACTTTTGAACTGTTATTTTGTACCTAGTTTAACTAGGAATATTATATCTGTATCCTTGTTAACCCAGCAGGGTTACACTTTTGTATTTAGAAACACTGGGTGTTATTTATATAAAAATGATGCAGAAATTTGCACAGCTGTTGCAAATAACGGTCTTTATATTTGAATATAAATGAATCTCCTAAAATGACAAACAAAAGGCTCAAAAGAGTAATCTAAAAGATGAAGCTTATATGTGGCATTGTCGTCTAGGACACATCAACAAGACTCGCATATCCACACTTTCGAAGAGTGGGTACTTGGACGAATTTGATCCCAATTCATATGACGTCTGCGAATCTTGTCTTTTAGGCAAAATGCCTAAATCACCTTTTAGCGGTAAAGGTGAACGTGCCACAGAATTGTTGGCTCTCGTTCATACTGACGTATGCGGGCCCATGTCTAGCCAGGCTAGAGGTGGATTTCACTACTTCGTAACCTTCACAGATGATGCATCTCGTTACGGTTATGTGTATCTTATGAGACACAAGTCGGAAACTTTTGAGAAATTCAAAGAGTTTCGACACGAAGTGGAGAAACAAACAGGGAAGAGTATTAAGACATTACGGTCAGACCGTGGTGGCGAATACTTAAGTTATGAGTTTCAAGATTACTTGAAAGAATATGGTATTCTTTCACAGTGGACTCCTCCTGGACCACCGCAATTAAACGGTGTGTCCGAACGGAGAAACCGCACCTTGTTAGACATGGTGAGGTCAATGATGAGTCGCACTGAGCTACCAATATCCTTCTGGGGATACGCATTAAACAGTGCTATACTTATTTTAAATAAGGTACCGTCGAAGTCTGTTGAACAGACTCCATATGAGATATGGACAGGAAGGAAACGACGGTTTCTCTTTCCTGAAGATTTGGGGATGCTGGGCATATGTTAAACGTTTGGAAGGTACCAAACTTGAACCCAAATGATAAATGCCTTTTCGTAGGATATCCTAGGGAAACCAAAGGATATTACTTCTATCACCCACAAGAGAACAAAGTATTTGTTGCTCTACAAGCATTTTTCCTTGAGAAGGATTTAATAAATGCAGTGGTAAGTGGGAGGAAAGTAGAACTCGATGAAGATCGTAGTGATACTGTTCCTGGCAATGAATCAACGACGGAACAAGAACAGACCGTCCGGGATGAGTCTGTACCACAAAAACTTCACATACACAAGGACCGCGTAGGTCGGAGAGAGTCAGAACAGTACCTGAGAGGTATGGGTTCCTGATCTCACCTCATGTAGATATTAATCTTATTGAGGATAATGAGCCGGCTACGTATGAGGAAGCGATACAAAATATCGATTCTGCTTTATGGCAAGAAGCCATGAAGTCCGAGATGGATTCCATGTACGCCAACCAAGTTTGGACACTGGTTGATGCACCAGAAGGCGTAAGCCTATTGGATGCAGATGGATCTTCAAGAAGAAGACCGACATGGATGGCAACGTACAAACGTACAAAGCTAGGCTTGTAGCGAAGGGGTATCGTCAACACATATGGTATTGATTATGACGAAACCTTCTCACCCGTTGCCATGATTAAATCCATTCGGATAATGCTTGCAATAGCTGCATATTTCGATTACGAGATATGGCAGATGGACGTTAAAACCGCTTTCCTTAACAGAAACCTTTAGGAGGATGTTTTATATGCAACAGCCTGACGTTTTTATCGTACCTAGACTTGCAAACAAGGTTTGTAAGTTAAATCGATCCATTTATGGATTGAAGCAAGCATCACGGTCATGGAATCAGCGTTTTGATGAGATCATAAAAGAATATGATTTTGTGCAAAATGCAGATGACCCTTGTGTATACAAGAAGGTTAGTGGGAGAGCACTTACTTTTATTGTCCTTTATGTCGACGACGTATTGCTTATAGGCAATGACATTCCATGCTAACGTCGGTGAAAGCTTGGCTTTCATTAAAATTCTCCATGAAAGATCTGGGAGAAGCGGCCTTTATTCTTGGAATAAAGATCTACCGGGATAGATCTAGAAAGCTGCTTGGACTCTCCCAGAGTACATACATTGATAAAGTGTTGAAGCGATTCAACATGGAACAATCCAAGAGGGGATTGGTTCCAATGGTACGTGGTACCTCTCTGTCTAAGGACATATGGTCCTAAGACTCAGAAGAGAGAGACAACATGAGTCGGATAACGTTCGCCTCGGCAGTCGGATCGATCATGTATGCCATGATATGTACACAACCTGATGTCTCATATGCTTTGAGCATGTGTAGTCGCTATCAGGCCGATCCAAGTGAAGGTCACTGGATAGCAGTTAAGAATATCCTTAAGTATCATAAACGAACTAAGGATGCTTTCTTAATTTATGGAGATGGAGAACTTGCGGTATCTGGGTATACCGATGCAAGTTTCCAAACCGACAAGGATGACTACAAGTCGCAATCCGGGTACATTTTTTGTTTGAATAACGGAGCAGTGAGCTGGAAATCTTCCAAGCAAGATACTGTTGCCGATTCAACAACAGAAGCGGAGTACATCGCTGCATCTGAAGCAGCAAAGGAGGCAGTTTGGATCCGAAAGTTCCTAATCGGATTAGGAGTAGTTCCGTTAGCAGCTGAGCCCGTTCCATTGTATTGTGACAATAACGGGGCTATAGCACAGGCTAAGGAACCAAGGTCTCATCAACGGTCCAAGCATGTTCTTCGACGTTACCATCTGATTCGGGAGATTATTCATCATGGCGATGTAAAGGTCAAGAAGGTCACATCAGATGACAACATTGCAGATCCGCTGACGAAGGCTGTTCTTCAGCAAGTTTTTGAACGACACATACATAGTTCGGTTATTAGATGCTTGAGTGACTGGCTATAGGCCAAGTGGGAGATTGTTAGACATTATGTCCCATAGCGTCACTGTTTGTAAATGATATATTATTGTACAAAATTAACTATGTGATAATGAAATTGCCTTTTGCCGTTTTGTAATATTATTTACTTTGATATATAAATGGCGAAAGTCCATATGATTAATACCGGATTGAGATGATATGAGACAGTATCAATCCATAAGGGTTTAATCATTAAATATCCCTAGTCGGAGTATTATCGAGATCGGACATCGATAATGCGGAATAGACTAGTATTGCGCTTGTGCACGTTGTGAGGGCACAACGGCATAGTTCTCATATATTTAAGTATTGGATACTTATGCAAGTGCGATAGGAGGTTGTGTTTTACCGATGGTACGGAAAACAGCTTCGCTCTGGATAGACCCCGCGGAATCCCATTGGTAGTATGTCTGCGTGTCTATGGGAGGCCGCATCAGGGTAGGTGTATATGGTCTTAACCTGAGACTTACATCGCTAGTACTTGCGACAATCGGTAAACTTGGTTTTGGTGGTTGGGGACCTTAACCGGTTCTGTGTACACCTCTTCTGGGTTTATCGAGAATCGTAGTGTACTGGATGTGATGTCGAGATGGAAGTATCACTTCAGACATATGGAGGTGATGATCACGCAGGACACAGAACTAGTACTCTATAATAGGTTGCAACCGTCGGGACAATATGACCAGGTCAGGATTGTCCGATTTAAAGAGACTCTAGTTGCTTGATGTCCGATATATGTTTCGTATGGGGCAGACACATTTCCAGCCCCAGGCCTAACATGTGATCGTCCGATACTGGATCGATGTACGCAATACTACGGTATACTACGCTTGATATAGATCTGATATTCCTATAAGAATATTTCTGGAGAATTGGGTAGGCATGGCGCTTTGCTAGAAGCCAACCTTGTGTTAAGGTTCCTTATTTACTATCGATTGCTCTAGTGGTCTTCATTTATCTTGCCGTCTCCAAACTTCATGTCTTATGTCACTATACGTACTGAATCTTCTTGACACTCATATTTCCTTCTTACTCTCTCCATATCCTGTCCCTCGACTCTGCACCATGCTACTGGGGTTAATGATAGTTCGCTCTTCTAACCGCTTCCTAGGTCTTTGTTCTCTGTTCTTGCTGTAAATTTCATCTATAACACTCAATTCTACGATCCATACTACTACTCTTGCCACTTCTAAATTTCTCCAACCTCACGGGTCTATCGATGTGATTCCCATAAATTCTACTGATTTTGGGCTGATCTGTAGGTTCTACTAAGTTTGATCTATTCCTGTGAACTTCTATTGTTACTGCAAGCTTTGTGCTGACTTGTCTAGTTCTTTGGGCTACAATGGGTCTTCTTCTTTATATCCTTGAAATTTCCTAATCTTTTTCTGGTTGATCTATCTTCTGAATGCTTCCATTATGATGATGATTTGTCACCGGCTTCTTATATTCGCCTATATCTAAACTGGTAGGGGCTGGGACTAACAACCTATGTTTCGATGGGTTCTGATATTCTTGTTCTGATGATTCATTTCCTGATAGAGTCTATTTCTTATGTAAGGTAGGTAAAGGTAGGCTCTGTAGGACATCTGCTTAACTAACACTACTGAGAACTTGAAAACTTGATATTTTAAGGTCTTGTCTCCTTCAGATTACTTGGGGGCAAGGTAACTAACCATTTCCATTTCCTTTGTTGGGTCTGGGTCTGGGTTTGGGGATCTTGAGTTTTCTAAATCTTTTTTGGCATCTAGGTCCATTGGGGCCGCCAAGACTAATCTGGTTTTCTACTTCTGTTATCTCTCTGGTTGTTCTTCGTTACTCGGGGAACTCACTATCTATAAGAATATCTCGAAGGCTATTGGATTCATTTGGAAGAATTTCCTGAGGAATAAATGAGTCTTACTTCTACTGGGCAACTCTAATACTTGATGAGGCTTTTCTCTATTCTCTGGTTACTATAAGTTCCGTACTTTCTTACTGATCTGATATTGTATCTCTATCTTCTTACTTCTGACTACTTAATCATCCTTGCACTTTCCTTACTTCTTTTCTAGATTTCTGTTGTTTCTTTTTCTTTCTTTCGTTTAACTTTTTTGGAACTTACTATCTGGTTCCCTAGCTTGTAATGAACTTTGGGGAGTAATCTAGGATGATTAAAGAATGATTCCTAACTAGAGGAAGGAAAAAGGATTCAGAGGACTTGGAAATACTACTAAACCTGTCTGAGGAGCTTGAGGACATACTCGAGGATCAGATACTTGAGAGGTAGTGCCCCGCATACTAGTATCCCGGACATACTAAGTATACAAGACTCCAACACTCTACCCACTGCAGTCACAACTCCCTAGACCATGCTCTGATACCATCTTTGTAACATCTATGAATCTGAGAGATGTCACCGGCAGGGGATAGCAGTACTAACCCCATAAGCCTCTGACTAACTACCCATAACAGATACTAATACAATTTTCTTTATTTGACTATATTTAGTATGGGACCGTAGCCCAACTCGAAAACACTGAAAACAACATAAATGCTTTTATTACTCATAACGTTAAACTCAAATATACTTCTCTTTACAACACTTTAATGGACACTTATAATGACTTATACAACACTAATGTATGCATGCGATTTTACTTTGACTCTAACTGGACTCTTATACTCTCAACTCTGGACTGGTAGACTCCAAACCCTAGTGAATGCATCAGTATCCGTCTTCCTAAGCTCGTCCTCCAAGAAAGACCTGCACACCAAAGAAAACTGGGAGTGGGGGGTTAGATCGATATTCGATCTAAGTGATTGGACAAGAAAACTGAAATACTCGAATCAAAACATTAGGTTTTTATAACTAAAGTTTCAGAAAATCACTTCATATGAAATCTCTTTTCTGAAATCTCCGTCTGAAATCTCTTTAAAAAAACTTCTCTTTCTGAAAACTTCTTTTGAATTACCGGTTTCTAAAAACTATTTCTAACTTTGGTTTATGAAAATTGCATTTCTGAAAATCTGATAACTGTGAGTTGCTCTGTATCTGAAAACCTTGACGTATGAGGGCGTTACGTATCACGTCCCCCCATATGCCAACTGTAGCCGGGCAGTGCAAATCCATGACTTTGGGGCATTACGTATCGCTGTCCCCTAAAGCATGCCACTACTGTCTCTGAAACTAGTGGTCTTGGGACGTTACGTATCGCCGTCCCCCAAGCCACAAACTAGAACGGGGGGTGCGGATCTATGCTATCACCCAAGCTCTTAAACCAGGGTCTAGGGGTGTTACGTATCACCGTCCCCTAGCTCTGCTATAGGATCTGAGGGCGTTACGTATCGCCATCTCCTCAGTCCTCTACATGTGCACATGTCTCTGTCTGTCAATTCCATACTGTCTCAAGTTACATATTGGGGTGAGTTTTTCCTTCATGCCCCGAAAAACATAAAACCCATGCCTTAAATCTCAAAACTGTATCAAACATCTTCTGAAAATATTTCTTTCTTAATTAAAACTCAAAACATAACTATTTATGAAATAACTGTAGATATAAAACGTTCTAACGCCCTAAAGCGGGAAAGTAAATCTGATATCAAAACTAAATAAATAAAATTAGTTTGAGAAAAGAGGTCCACTTACAATTTTTGGAATCTGGCTGGTACTGTATCCTTTACTGAAGGAAGTTGCGATTCTTGTAGATAATCTAGGGTCGGAAGCTTAATTAGTATGTAAGTTGTAATAATGATTATCAGAAATTAGCTAAACTAAATGGTGTATCATCATATCTTGTTTATAAGGTTTATCGAGCTTATGTATCGATGTAGGATATGCATATAAACTGATACGAGACCCATAAGGTGGCCTCAAGCATGGTAGAATGGAACAAGGGTGGCTTAAAACTGATTTGGGCCACATTTTGAACTCGCGTCGCGACACAGGTCAAGGCGCTTTGCGACGCGCATGAACCAGAAACGTGACCAGATTTTTCTCTTCTGCGTCGCGACACGACCTGGAAAATTAGGATTTCTTTTTGCTTCACTAAGCTCATCCAATGCACAAACTTCCACTTAAACTTCATATCAAAACACATCCACACTATTAAACCACCAATTTCATGTAACATCCAATTCATGTCTACTAAACCACCAATTCATCATCAATTCAATTCTTAATCCATCACATACACTTTACCAAAATTTACCCAAAACTTCACAAATTTGGATTCATCAACTTTTCTTTTGTTTTAATTGTCAAAAATAATACTATCATCATCACAACCAAGTTCCCAACACAATATATGCATTAACTCATCAAAACTTAAAAGTTCATAATTTGGGTCATGAATTATTACCTCTTTCCTCTTGGTTTTCTTCACTCTCTAAACTCTCCATTGATGCTCATCTTCTCCTCATTTGCTTCTTCTTCTCATTTCTTTTCTCTTTTCTTCTTCTTCTTCTTCTTCTTCTTCTTCTTCTTCTTCTTCTTCTTTCTTCTTCTTCTTCTTCTTCTTCTTCTTCTTTGGGAAAATATTCAACGCAGAAGTTGTAGGACTCGATCTCATCTTTCCGACGATATATAATTCATAAAAATTGGAGTTTATACGAAAAAGTTACACCTCAAATACCATGGGCTGTCCAAATGGAACACTGTACAGTCTCATCCCGAGACTTCGAGGAATTTCCGATTGTCCCTAAAGTCATTCCATGAGTATATTTGAGTTTCAATATAATTTATTTTATGTGCCTACGTCCTTTTCAAAACAGTACAGTTGTATACAATAGTAAAAACTATCGGTCGTTACAGGATCTTAGATGAAAGATATTATTTTATGAACAGTTTTGTAAGAAAATAATTTCTACACGAAAGATTTGATTTTATGACGAGTTTTATAAAAGATAAAGTTTTATGATATAATTTTCAAGAGCTTTATAAATATTTTAGTTTTTAGAAGAATTTTGAAGAAATTGATTTTCAAACGAGTATCTCTGAAATAGTTTTTATGATCAGTTTTGTAGAAAATTAATTTAAGATAAGATTTGATTTTATGACAAGTTTTATAAAAGATAAAGTTTTATGATATATTTTTTAAGAGCTTTATAGATATTTCAGTTTTGTACAAGAATTTTAAGGAAATTAATTATCATATAAATATATATATGTCATTACGTTTTACATATCCACTCACTTAGTATTTTAAAATACTCACCCCACCATACCAATTGTTTGTAGGTTTCCAACAGGACAAGCTCGTAGAGATGAATATTGATTTGCAGTCACTAGGGTATTATGGGTCCATCTAGTCTGGTTTAATTTGCATTATAAAGTCAAATTCGAGTTATGTAAAGTTAAGTAAAAGTTGTTTGTAGTTGGAACAGTAGTGTATGCCATGACTAGAAAGTGAATATAAGGATTAAATTTTTGATATATATGCTACAACGTTGGGCATGTTAGTGTGTCCTACACATGCCAAGGATCTCTAAACAAGATTAAAGTGTGAATTAAACAAGATAAGTTGTCGAAAAGACTTACATTGATCGGTTGAGAATTTCAAAATTTTCCAAAGGATGTAGAAGCTCCAAGCTTAGTGTTGAGTTCCAAACTCTTGGGTGAGTTTCCCTATCACCTTGGAAGACTCCTTAAGTGCTAGCTTGCTTGAAATTTTGCAACAAAATTTCCAAGGAGAAGAGAAGGAAGTCACGGCAAAGAGGAAAAAGAGAGAAGATGATTTTTGTTCTCTTTCCAAAAGTTGTATGTTATTTTTGGTTTCCAAAACCAAGTTGTAGTAATTGTTTTCCAAAAACAAGGTTGGTGAAAAGTAAATGATTTCATTTAATTAAAGTCCATCTACCTCTATCAAATGTCAAACAATTGATATAAGTAAAATCAGTCCCACCACTTTAAATTCCAAATTTAGTTGGCTTACACAACACACTTTGGGCCCGGGTTCGTTTCATCCGATTAAACAAATTTTTCGTCGCGATATAATTAATTACAATTTATTTAAATAATAATGCCTACAAAAATTATTACGAAAGTCGCTTTCGAATTAATTCTAAATTAATTCATTTGCTCGAATTAAAATCCAATTCTAATTCCGTATTGAAATCCAATTTCAATTAATATATCCAATTTATTATTTTAGTCCAAAAAAATAAATAAAATAGAAAAATCCAATTTCACTATTAAATTTATTTAATCGATTAATTCCAAATTAATCGCGTTCTCTCTTCTGTATGAATTTAATCCGAGATTAATTCTTGTCTCAATTAATCCCATATTAATTTTCTCTCTCATAATTAATCCCAGATTAATTCTGTTCGAGTCAAATGTCATTGGTGAATCTTTCGGAAGCGACCCAAGAGATCCCTGGATATGTTGGCAGTAAATCCGGTTGTCGGACTATCCGACACGTGCGTACCCCGTACCACGTTCTCACCGATTAAAAGACATGGTTGGCTTCTAGCAAAGCACTGTGCCTACCTCATTCTCCAGAAATATTCAACGAAAAATATATAATCTTTATCAGGCGTAGTATACTAAGTATTGCTTAATACAATCCAGTATCGGATGTCACATGCTAGGCCTAGGGATGGAATCGTGTCTGCCCCGTACGAAGCATATATCAGATCCCGCGTAACTA
The DNA here is from genome assembly GCA_019454045.1 of Zanthoxylum bungeanum. NCBI lineage: Eukaryota > Viridiplantae > Streptophyta > Magnoliopsida > Sapindales > Rutaceae > Zanthoxylum > Zanthoxylum bungeanum. The sequence continues at coordinate 50,760 of SKCR01040797.1, forward strand.
GTCTCTGTCATCGGATAATCATGACCTAATCATATTATCCCGATAGATGTAGCATTAAAGAGTACTAGTACCGTATCCTGCGTGATCATAATCTCCATATGACTGAAGTGATACTCACATCTTGACATCACACCCAATACACTACGATTCTCAGTAAACCCAGAAGAGGCGTACACAGAACCTGTTAAAGCTCGGATGACCAAAACCAAAGCAAATTGATTGTCGCAAGTATTAGCGATGCAAATCTCAGGTTAAAGATCACATACACCTACCTTGATTCGGATTCCCATGGACACATAGTAATAATACCAATAGTGTTGGACAGTTATGACCCATAGCGTCACTGTTTGTAAAAGACATTGTGTTTTTTATACAAAATTAACTATGTTTTAATGAAATTGCCTTTTACCGTTTTGTAATTTATTTACTTTCATATATAAATGGTAGAAGTCCTTATGATTAATTCCGGATTGAGATGATATGAGACAGTATCAATCCATAAAATTTTAATCATTAAATATCCATAGTCGTAGTATTATCGAGATTGGACATCGATAATGCGGAATAGGACTAGTATTTCACTTGTGCGCGTTGTGAGGGCATCATGACATAGTCTCATATATTTAAGTATTGGATACTTATGCAAGTGCGATAGGAGGTTGTGTTTTATCGATGGTATGGAAAACAGCTTCGCTCTGGATAGACCCCGCGGAATCCCATTGGTAGTATGTATATGTGTCTATGAGAGTCCGCTTAAGGGTAGGTGTATTTGGTCTTAACCCGAGACTTGCATCGCTAGTACTTGTGACAATTGGTAAAATTTGGTTTTGGTCGTCCAGGGCTTTAACAGGTTCTGTGTATGCCTCTTCTGGGTTTATTGAGAATCGTAGTTATTGGATGTGATGTCAAGAAGGAATATCACTTCAGACATATGGAGATGATGATAACGCAGGGATTCAGAACTCGTTCTCTATTGTGTTGCAACCATCGGGATAATATGACAAGGTCATGATTATCCGATTCAAATAGACTTGTTGCTTGATATCCGATATGTGCTTCGTACGGGGCAGACACTATTCCAGCCCCAGGCCTTGCACATGACATCCGATACTGGATCGCAATACACAATACTACGGTATACTACGCCTGACATAGATCGTATATTCCAGTAAGAATATTATGGAGAATTGGGTAGGCATGGCGCTTTGCTAGAAGCCAACCTTGTCTGGTAAATCGGTAAAAACGTAGTACGAGGTACGTACATGTTCGGATAGTCCGACGACCGTATTTACTGCCAACATATCCAGGGATCTCTTGGGTCGCTTCCCGAAGATTCACCGATGACGTATGATCCGAACTTAATTAATCTGGGATTAATTGCGGAGACACTTTATCTTGGATAAAGTACTATTTGAAGAGAGAGAAAGATTAATTTGGAATTAATCGACAAAATAATATATTCGATATATTAAACGAAATTGGATTTCGACACGGAATTAAAATTAGATTTTAATTCGGGCAAACGAGTTAATTTAGAATTGATTCGTTAGCGATGTGAATAGTAATTTCGCTGGGCATAATTATTACGTCGCGACGGAAGTTCATTAATTCGGAATTAGCGAAACCAAGCCCGGAAGTGTTTGCGGGCCCACTCGCATTTTGAATTCGAGTGGGGCCCAAAAGTCACATCGCGAGTCACATCACTTGTCATTTATTTATGATAGATGTCAAAAGTCACTTTTGGTGAGTGACATGTTGTCACTATCATGATGGAGTTAGGTGTGGCCATTTATTACAATTTTGGAGCCAAAATTGGCTTTGACTTTTGTAAACCATTTACCAAATATTTGGTAATTGTTTTTTCATTTTTCATTTACGTTTTTGAAGCAAAATAGAAGAAGAAAAACAGAACCCATTCTCTCTCCCAAAAACAGCAAAACCGTGAGCCTTGGAGGTGTTCTTGGAGTTGTTTTTCTTTCATCTTTGCTAGCACAACAATGAACAAATACAAGGTGATAGGGAATCGAATCTTAGAGCTTGGAATCCTAAAGCTTGGAGCTTCATCATCTTCATCAACAAAGCTTCTCTTGGCCGAATCTTGGCCGAAAATTTTGTTGAGCATCACATCCAATCCGTTCAATGTAAGTGTGTTTTCGCCACATTTCTTTATAGTATTCATTCAATTTCGTGGCTTAAATGATCTTGGGACATCAATAGAAACCAAAAATGGTATCAATGAGCCTTGTTTAAGCATGAAATATTTTAGGGTAAAATTTGGGTAAATTGATTTGAGCATGTTTTGAATAAATTACTTGTTTGAGCATGCTAATGGATGGATGACTTTGAGTTGTTTATGATCAATTTTGTGAAAAACAAATTGGATGAATTTTTCCCTAAAAAAGAGGCATGGCCGAATCTAGTATTACCCTTGGAAGTCTTGGTATTTTTGTTTTGATGATCATTGGATGACATGAAACGAATTGGAAATGTCGATTTGTAATTCGATTGGATTGAAAAACGAAATCGGACAAAAATCCTTAATATGGCCGAGAGCTTCCTTGCATGTAATGAGATGATTTTTGATTCAAAAATTGTTGGACATAAGTTGAACAAATGAGAACATGATTAATTAATTAAATTGTATTTTAGAATATGGATTTAGATAATTAATTAATGTATTACACTTTAGTTAATTGGATTTTAAAATTTAGAATATTAAAATTTGATTAATGGGCTTAATTTTGAATTGGGCTTGAAAATGTTATATTTGGGCATAATGGGCTTGGTTGGGCCAAATTGGTTTAGGCCAATGGATTGGATCCAAATTGGGCCTAAATCATTCCATTAAATCCAAATGTAATAAATGGGCTTTAAAAGTTTAATTGGGCCTTATGGGCTAAAATTGGATGGCAACGTACAAACGTACAAAGCTAGGCTTGTAGCGAAGGGGTATCGTCAACGACATGGTGTCGATTACGACGAAACATTCTCACCCGTTGCCATGATTAAATCCATTTGGATAATGTTTGCAATTGCTGCATATTTCGGTTACGAGATATGGCAGATGGACGTTAAAACCGCTTTCCTTAACGGAAACCTTTCGAAGGATGTTTATATGCAACAGCCTGACGGTTTTATCGTGCCTAGACTTACAAACAAGGTTTGCAAGTTAAATCGGTCCATTTATGGACTGAGGCAAGCATCACGGTCATGGAACCAACGTTTTGATGAGATCATAAAAGAATATGATTTCATTCAAAATGAAGATGATCTTTGTGTATATAAGAAGGTTAGTGGAGAGCACTAACTTTTATTGTCCTTTATGTTGATGTTGTATTGCTTATAGGCAATGGCATTCCCATGCTAACGTCGGTGAAAGCTTGGCTTTCATTGAAATTCTCCATGAAAGATCTGAGAGAAGCAGCCTTTATTCTGGGAATAAAGATCTACAAGGATAGATCTAGAAAGCTGCTTGGACTCTCCCAGAGTACATATATTGACAAGGTGTTGATGAGATTCAACATGGATCAGTCCAAGAGAGGACTGTTGCCAGTGTCACATGGCATCTATCTATCTAAGGACATGTGTCCTAAAACTCAAGATGAGAGAGACAACATGAGTCGGATACCATTCGCCTCGGCAGTCGGATCGATCATGTATGCCATGATATGTACGCGACCTGATGTCTCATATGCTTTGAGCATGTGAAGTCGATATCAGGCCGATCTAGGTGAAAGTCAGTGGATGGCGGTTAAGAATATCCTTAAGTATCTTAGACGAACTAAGGATGCTTTCTTAATCTATGGAGTTGGAGAACTTGAGGTAACTGGGTATACCGATGCAAGTTTCCAAACCGACAAAGGTGACTGCAAGTCGCAATCCGCATACATATTTTGTTTGAATAACGGAGGGTGAGCTGGAAATCTTCCAAGCAAGAGACTGTTGTCGATTCAACAATAGAAGTGGAGTACATTGCTGCAGCTGAAGCAGCAAAAGAAATCAGTTTTAATTCGAAAATTCCTAATTGGATTAGGAGTAGTTCAGTTAGCAGCTGAGCTCGTTCCATTGTATTGTGACAATAACGGGGCTATAGCACAGGCTAAGGAACCGTGGTCTCATCAACGATCCAAGCATGTTCTTCGATGTTTCCATCTGATTCGTGAGATCATACATCGTGGCGATGTGAAGGTCGAGAAGGTCGCATCAGATGAAAACATGGCAGATCCGCTGGCGAAAGCTATTCCTCAACAAAAGTTTGAGCGACATGTACATAGTTCAGGTATTAGATGCTTGAGTGACTGGCTATAGGCCAAGTGGGAGATTGTTGGACAGTTATGACCCATAGCGTCACTATTTGTAAAAGACATTGTGTTTTTGTACAAAATTAATTATGTTGTATTGAAATTGCCTTTTACCGTTTTGTCATTTATTCACTCTGATATATAAATGGTAGAAGTCCTTATGATTAATTCCGGATTGAGATGATATGAGACAGTATCAATCCATAAAGGTTTAATCATTAAATATCCCTAGTCGTAGTATTATCGAGATTGGACATCGATAATGCGGAATAGACTAGTATTGCACTTGTACGCGTTGTGAGGGCATAACGGCATAGTTCTCATATATTTAAGTATTGGATACTTATGCAAGTGCGATAGGAGGTTGTGTTTTACGATGGTACGGAAAACAGCTTCGCTCTGGATAGACCCCGCGGAATCCCATTGGTAGTATGTATATGTGTCTATGGGAGTCCGCTTCAGGGTAGGTGTATTTGGTCTTAACCTGAGACTTGCATCGCTAGTACTTGCGACAATCGGTAAACTTTGGTTTTGGTCGTCCAGGGCTTTAACAGGTTCTGTGTACGCCTCTTCTGGGTTTATTGAGAATCGTAGTGTATTGGATGTGATGTCAAGAAGGAAGTATCACTTCAGACATATGGAGATGATGATCACGCAGGGATTCAGAACTTGTTCTCTATTGTGTTGCAACCATCGAGATAATATGACAAGGTCATGATTATCCGATTCAAAGAGACTAGTTGCTTGATATTCGATATGTGCTTCGTACGGGGCAAACACTATTCCAGCCCCAGGCCTTGCATGTGACATCCGATACTAGATCGCAATACACAATACTACGGTATATTACGCCTGACATAGATCGTATATTCCAGTAAGAATATTTCTGGAGAATTGGGTAGGAATGGCGCTTTTCTAGAAGCCAACTTTGTCTCGTAAATCGGTAAAAAAGTAGTACGAGGTACGCACGTGTTCGGATAGTCCGAAAACCGTATTTATTACAAACATATCTAGGGATCTCTTGGGTCGCTTCCCGAAGATTCACCGATGACGTATGATCCGAACTTAATTAATCTGGGATTAATTGCGGAGACATTTTATCTTGGATAAATAAAGTAATTTGAAGAGAGAGAAAGATTAATTTGGAATTAATCGATAAAATAATATATTCGATATATTAAACGAAATTGGATTTCGACGCGGAATAAAAATTAGATTTTAATTCGGGCAAACGAGTTAATTTAGAATTAATTCGTTAGTGACGTGAATAGTAATTTCGCTAGTATAATTATTACGTCGCGACGGAAGTTCGTTAATTTGGAATTAGCGAAACCGAGCCTGGAAGTGTTTGCGGGCCCACTCGTATTTTGAATTTGAGTGGGGCCCACAAGTCATATCGCGAGTCACATCACTTGTCATTTATTTGTGATAGATGTCAAAAGTCACTTTTGGTGAGTGACATGTTGTCACTATCCATGATGGAGTTAGGTGTGGCCATTTATTACAATTTTGGAGCCAAAATTGGCTTTGACTTTTGTAAACCATTTACCAAATATTTGGTAATTTTTTTTTTCATTCTTCATTTACGTTTTTGAAGCAAAATAGAAGAAGAAAAACAGAACACTTTCTCTCTCTCCAAAAACAGCAAAACCGTGAGCCTTGGAGGTGTTCTTGGAGTTGTTTTCTTTCATCTTTGCTAGCAAAACAAGATCAAATACAAGGTGATAGGAAACCGAATCTTAGAGCTTGGAATCCTAAAGCTTGGAGCTTCATCATCTTCATCAACAAAGCTTCTCTTGGCCGAATCTTGGAGTAGCTTGAAGGGAAGGAAATTTGTTTTGAGCATCACATCCAATCTGTTCAATGTAAGTGTGTTTCCACCACATTTCTTTATAGTATTCATTCAATTTCGTGGCTTAAATGATCTTGGGAAATCAATAGAAACCAACAAATAGGACTCCAAGGGGTCTATCCAGAGCGAAGCTGTTCCTGGTCCAACGGCTAACAAAACCTCCTATCACACATGCATAAGTATCCAATACTTAATTAAATGAGAACTATGCAGTTAAGCTTCCATAACTCACACAAGTGTAATACTAGTTTATTCCGCATTATCGATGTCCAGTCTCGATAATACTACAACTAGGGATATTTAATGATCAAACCATTCGTGGATTAACTGTCTCATATCTTATTAATCTGGTTAACCATATGTACTTTTATCATTTATATATCCAAGTAATCCAATTACAAAATGATTAAAATACAATTTCCTTTATCACATAGTTAATTTGTACAAAACACCATGTCCTTCATAAATAATGATGCTATGGGTCATAATTGTCCAACAATCTCCCACTTGGCCTATAGCCAATCACTCAAGTGTCCAACACCTGAACTATGTACATGTCGCTCAAAATTTTGCTGAGATATAGCTTTCGTCAGCGGATCTGTAAGGCTATCATCTGATGTAATCTTTTTGATCTTGACATCGCCACGATGTATGATCTCACGAATCAGATGAAACCGTCGAAGTACATAATTGGATCATTGATGAGACCGTGGTTCCTTAGCCTGTGTTGTAGCCCAGCTCAGCTGTTAACAGAACTACTCCTAATCCAATTAGGAATTTATAGATCCAAAATGCTTCTTTTGCTGCCTCAGCCACAGCAATATATTCCACTTTTGTTGCTGAATCGGCAACAGTATCTTGCTGGGAAGATTTCCAGCTCACTGTTATGTTATTCAAAAAAAATTATATACCCTGATTGTGACTTATAGTCGTTTTTATCGGTTTGGAAACTTGCATCGGTAAACCCAGTCACCTCAAGTTCTCCTTCCCCATAGACTAAGAAAGCATCCTTAGTTCGTCTAAGATACTTAAGGATGTTCTTAACATCAATCCAGTGACCATCACCTGGATCGGCCTGATAGCGACTGCACCTGCTCAAAGCATACGAGACATCAGGTCGCGTACATATCATGGTATACATGATCGATCCGACTGCAGAAGCGAACAGGATCCGACTCATTGTATCTCTCCCATCTTGAGTTTTAGGACATATGTCCTTAGATAGAGAGACGCCATGTGACACTGGAAGAAGCCCCCTCTTAGACTGATCCATGTTGACTCTCTTCAACACTTTGTCAATGTACGAGCTTTGGGAGAGTCTGGGAAGCTTTCTAGATCTATCCCGGTAGATCCTTATTCTTAGAATAAAGGTTGTTTCTCCCAGGTCTATCATGGAGAATTTCAATGAAAGCCAAGCTTTCACCGATTGTAGCATGGGAATGTCATTGCCTAAGAGAAATACATCAACAACATATAGGACAATTAATGTCAATGCGCTCCCACTAACCTTCTTATATACATAAGAATCATCTTCGTTTTGAATGAAACCATATTCGTTTATGATCTCATCAAAATGTTGGTTCCAAGAACGCAATGCTTGCTTCAATCCATAAATTGATCGGTTTAACTTACAAACCTTGTGTGCATGTTTTGGCATGAAAAAACCGTCAGGCTGTTGCATATAAATATCCTCCAAAAGGTTTCCGTTAATGAAAGCGATTTTGACGTCCATCTGTCATATTGCATAATCGAAATATACAGCAATAGCAAACATTTTCCGAATAGATTTAATCATAAAAACATGTGAAAAAGTTTCATCATAATCGACACCATGTCGTTGACGATACCCTTTCGCTACAAGCATAGCTTTGTACGTTTGTATGTTGCCATCCATGTATATCTTCTTCTTGAAGACCCATTTGCAACCAATAGGCTTAATGCCTTATGGTGCATCAACTAATGTCCAAACTTGGTTGGTGTACATGGAATCCATTTCGGACTTCATGGCATCCTGCCATAAAGCGGAGTCGATACCCTGTATCGCTTCCCCATACGTAGCTGGTTCACCTTCCTCAATAAGATTAATATCTACATGAGGTGAGATCAAAAACCCATACCTCTCAGGTTGTTTTCTGACTCTCAACGACCTATGCGGTTCTTGTGTATTAAAAGATTATGGAGCAGTCTCATCCCTAATGGACTGTTCGTGATCCGAGATGGGGTCGGTGCCAAGAACAATATCACTCCGATTTTCATCGAGTTCTACTTTCCTCCCACTTATCCCTGAATCTATGAATTCATTTTCAAGGAAAACTGCATGAAGAGCAACAAATATTTTGTTCTCTTGTGTGTTGTAGAAGTAATATCCTTTGGTTTCCCTAGGATATCCTACAAACAGGCACTTATCCGATTTGGGTTCTAGTTTGGTACCATCCAAACATTTAACATATGCCCAGCATCCCCAAATATTCAGGTATGAGAAACCCGATTTCTTTCCTGTCCATATTTCATATGGAGTCTGTCCAACAGACTTTGACGGAACCTTATACAAAATAAGTATTGCACTGTTCAATGCGTATCCCCAAAAGGAAATTGGTAGCTCAGTGCGACTCATCATTGACCTTACCATGTCTAACAAAGTTAAGTTTCTCCGTTCGGACACACCGTTCAATTGAGGTGTTCTGGGAGGAGTCCACTGTGAAAGAATACCATACTCTTTCAAGTAATCGAGAAATTCATTGCTCAAGTATTCTCCACCACATTCCAACCGCAATGTTTTAATACTTTTACCGGTCTATTTTTCTACTTCGTGTCGAAACTCTTTGAATTTCTCAAAATTTTCCGACTTGTGTTTCATAAGATACACATAACCATAACGTGATGCATCATCCGTAAAGGTTACGAAGTATTCATATCCACCTCTAGCCTGGCAAGAGATAGGCCCGCATACATCACTATGAATGAGGGCAAACAGTTCGGTGGCTCGTACACTCTTACCACTAAAAGGTGTTTTAGGCATTTTGCCTAATAAACAGGATTCGCAGACATCATATGAATTATGATCAAATCCTTCCAAGTATCCATTCTTCGAAAGTGTGGATATACGAGTCTTGTTAATGTGTCCCAGACAACAATGCCATAGATAATCTCATCTGTTTTACTCAATTTGAGCCTTTTTTTTATCATGTTATATGTTTGAGATTCATTTATATTCAAAATATAAAGACCATTATTAACATCTACTGTACATATCAAAATGTCGTCTTTATATACAAAACACCCAGTGTTTCTGAATACAAAAGTATACCCACATCGGGTTAAACTAGATACAGAGATGATGTTTCTAGTCAAACTAGGTACAAAATAACAGTAACCTAATGTAATTACATGCTTCGAGGGCAGGGTCAAAACATAGGTGCCAATGGCCAAAACAATGACTTTCGTCCCGTTTCCAACTCGTAGGTTGATCTCACCTGAAGTCAGTCTCCTGCTAATCTGCAGATCCTGCACATCAGTACATATGTGAGTCCCACATCCAGAATCAAAAATCCAATTTTTAAAACCAGTATTGGACATGTTTATTTCAATAACAAACATATATGAAGTCGGAGCCTTGCCCGCCTTCGTTTCCTTCAAGATCGCCTTGTACTCACGACAGTCACGCTTCTAGTGACCCTGTTTGCCACAGTTTAGGCAAACATCTTAGGATTTGTCCTTAGTCTTCCCAGAAGACCATGACGATTTAGCCTTGCCCTTTTTCTTCTTTTTCTTCTTCACACCCCCAGAAGCCTTCGGCCAAGCCTTGGCCTTCTGGGATATCGAAGTAAGATGCGCCTCGCGCTTCTTGCCCATCACAAGCTCTGGCACTACCTCTTTCAGCATCGCCATCAACTCTCCAAGAGTCTTCTCTTGGTTCATCATATTGTAGTTCATGATGAACCTACCCCAGCAGTCGGGCAGAGACTGTAAGATCAAATCTATAGAAGTCTCGGCCTCAAAGGTTATACCCAGCTGACCTAGCTGTTCGATGTCAACAATCATCTGCTACACATAGTGCTCAACTGATGTACCCTCTGACATACGCGAGCGAAAGAGCTTCTTTTGCAATTCGTACTTCTGAGATCTAAGGTTAGATCTGTGAAGGTCCTTCAATTTCAACATCATGTTATAAGGATCCAATCCTTTGTTCTGACGATGAAATTGAGGTGTCATTGCGGTAAGCATGACAGACTGAGCAGTAAAGTTATCATCTCGATGAGTCTTCCAAAGCTCATGATCTACTACCCGCTCATGTCCGGGCTCAAGCTCGAGAGGTCTCTCTATAACATAGAGTAACTTCTCAGATCCCAAGACTATCTTGAGATTCATTTCCCAGTCTTGAAAATTAGAGCCGTTAAAGATATTCTCACCAATGATTATGTCTCTAACGCTAATCTTTCCAGCCATCTTGATTGCTATAGTCCAACTATCCAATCAATGATTTCAGGTACAATCATACGTAATGGTTACTATAGTCCAACTATATAACCAACTACAAATGGAGTAGTGTCTTGTACAGTCTAACTGTTCAAAGAAAACAATAAAAGATATTAGTCCAACTAATATATATAATGTGATATAATAATAAAAGAGCGCGTATTAGCAAGTATTAAATAAAATTGAAAATTTAATACTAGCCTCCCACTATTATTCGGCGAGCCTCTAACCCTTTGTTGAGTACTCGGGAAACCTAGTTTCCTAGTGGGCTAGGATCCCGTTAAATAACACAAAACCTTGACTTCGGCCAACAAGCTTTATGAAACTTAACTAAGTAGATCTCTAAGATCAATTGGATCCCATCCAATTCCTATATCTGGTAGGTAGACCTCCAAGTCCAAAACATATATCCAATATATCATCCTAACCTGTTTCCTCTGAATCAACTAAGTCTTGGCTTTGGCTCAACAAGCTTAATGATTCCAGTTAAGCGCGACCCATTGATAGTGGGAAAGCTTTGTAATCCACGTCGATGTTCAGAAGCGACCTTGACTTTGGCCAACAAGTCACAACTGCCCAAGACATGCGATATATAACAAAGATTTCGTGGTTCAAACACATCCGCGATGGACAATGATCTTGACTTTGGCCAACAAATCAAAGCCAATCTTGGATCTTGAGAGAGAACCACTCAATGGAAGGAAAACGCTTAATATTGAAGTGAGGGTTTTTTCGTAAATTGGCAATCAATTTATTATTTTGATTAGGTCTCATCATTCACCCTTAAACATGCATTCTAAAAGCATAATAAGGCGCGATAAAATTTAATAATGATATGCGGATGGATATATAATACAATTTGTTCCTAGAATAAATCTCTCTATTTCCTCTCTCCCGCTAGCACTTTACATTCTTCTACCCAATTACATAATACATAAAGAAACCTCATTTGCATTTAGGGGAATTGGTGAGAAGAGAAATACAAAGAGAATAGGAGGTGAAAGGCTGGACACGCAGGTCCAATTTCAAATAAATACCATATTTACAATAATTTCCAAAATTGCCCCCACCAAACTAATATCCATCCTATATAAATTATTTATTCAAATACATCCAAGTATTCACACAAAGCATGATGTCAATCAATCTAATCCAATTAATTAATCTTTGATTAATGACCATCCAATGTTCATACAACGATTTGATTTGCGCGAGTCCAACTCGTTTAACAATAAATACTCAAAGTAAGTATTCTTGAATTATATCGAATTACAATTTTAAATCCAACTTAAATCGTATCCAACACTAATTCATGTTTAATTCCAAATTAAACATTTACACTTATTTTAGTGCCTTTTAGACTTGGATTTCAAATCCAATCTAAATGGGTCTCAAAGGCCCAATTAGCATCCAATGCCAATTCAATTAAAGTCCAATGGGCTTTCAATTAATTCTTTAGGCATGGGCTTTGGCCATTATGGATCAAACCCAAAATGCCAAGGCCCAATTAGGAATCACCATATGCCAAAAATCAATTTAGGCCCATTAGGCCCAATTAAATTATTAAAGGCCCAAAAGTCATATTTGGACTTTATGGAAATGGTTTTAGGCCCAATTGGATCCAACCCAATTGTCCAAAACCATACTTGTCCTAACCAAGCCCATTAGCCCAAATACAACAAATTAAATTAATATATTATTCTAAATATCATATTAATCTAATTAAAGTCTAATTAACACAATTAATCAATCAATCTAATATTTCAAAAACACTAATTGATCCAATTAATCATACTCAATTATTCCAATTCATGTCCAACATAAATTGAAGCAAAATCAATTCTACAACATGAGTCAACTCATGACAATTGCAAGAAATAATACCCAATTTTAATTTCAATCTAATTAAATCAACAATCAATATTCATTTCATGCATTTAACATATCCAATTGTCAAATTTCAAAAAATCACCATGAGCACTTCTAGGGTTATGTTCGGCCATGATGGAATTTTGGGGAAAATAATCTAATCAATTTTTTACAAATCAAATGATGCACAACCCTTAGTTATCATCATCTAATCACAACCAAACAACCAATTTGGAAAAATACATGCTCCAAGCAAAATCCCCAAATTAAAGTCCATAAACCATAGAAATCTAATCAAGTTTATATTGTCTCTGATACCATTGTTAGTATGTCCTACACATGCCAAAGATCTCTAAACAAGATTAAAGTGTGAATTAAACAAGATAAGTTGCGGAAAAGACTTACATTGATCGGTTGAGAATTTCAAAAATTTCCAAAGGATGTAGAAGCTCCAAGCTTAGTGTTGGGTTCCAAACTCTTGGGTGAGTTTCCCTATCACCTTCTAAGACTCCTCAAGTGCTAGCTTGCTAGAAATTTTGCAACAAAATTTCCAAGGAGAAGAGAAGGAAGTCACAACAAAGAGGAAAAAGAGAGAAGATGGTTTTTTGTTCACTTTCCAAAAGTTGTGTGTTGTTTTTGGTATCCAAAACCAAGTTGTAGTAATTATTTTCCAAAAATAAGATTGGTGAAAATTAAATGGTTTCATTTAATTAAAGTCCAACACCTCCATCAAATGTAAAACAATTGATATAAGTAAAGTGGGTCCTAGCACTTTAAATTCCAAATTTAGTTGGCTTACACAACACACTTTGGACCCGGGTACGTTTAATCCGATTAAACAAATTTTTTGTCACGATATAATTAAATCCAATTTATTAAAATAATAATGCCTAGCAAAATTATTATGAAAGTCGCTTATGAATTAATTCCAAATTAATTTGTTTGTTCGAATTAAAATCCAATTCTAATTCCGTATTGAAATCCAATTTCAATTAATATATCCAATATATTATTTTAGTCCAAATAAATAAATTAAATTGAAAAATCCAATTTAACTATTAAATTTATTTAATCTATTAATTCCAAATTAATCGCGTTCTCTCTTCAGTACGAATTCAATCCCAGATTAATTCTTGCCGCAATTAATCCCAAATTAATTTTCTCTCTCATAATTAATCCCAGATTAATTCTGTTCGAGTCAAATATTATTGGTGAATCTTTGGGAAGCGACCCAATAGATCCATGGATATGTTGGTAGTAAATCCGATTGTCGGACTATCCAACAAGTGCGTACCCCGTACCACGTTCTCACCGATTTACAAGACATGGTTGGCTTCTAGCAAAGCACCGTGCCTACCCAATTCTCCAAAAATATTCAACGAAGAATATATAATCTGTATCAGGCGTAGTATACTAAGTATTGCGTAATACGATCCAGTATCGGATGTCACATGCTAGACTTAGGGTTAGAATTGTGTCTGCCCCGTACGAAGCATATATCGGATCCCGCGTAACTAGTCTCTATAATCGGATAATCATGACCTAGTCATACAGCCCCGATAGCTGCAGCATTTAAGAGTACTAGTACCGTATCTTACGTGATCATCATCTCCATATGACTGAAGTGATACTCTCATCTTGACATCATACCCAATACACTGAGATTCTTAGTAAACCCAGAAGAGACGTACACAGAACCTATTAAAGCTCCAGACTACCAAAACCAAAGCAAACTGATTGTCACAAGTATTAGCAATGCAAGTCTCAGGTTAAAGATCACAAACACCTACCCTGATCCGGATTCCCAAAGACATATAGTCATAATACCAATGGGACTCCGAGGGGTCTATCCAGAGCGAATCTATTCCTGGTCCAACGGCTAACAGAACCTCCTATCACACTTGCATAAGTATCCAATACTTAAATATATGAGAACTATGCCGTTAAACTTTCATAACGCGCACAAGTCTAATACTAGTCTATTCCGCATTATCGATGTCCAGTCTCGATAATACTATGACTAGGGATATTTAATGATCAAACCATTCACGGATTACTACTGTCTCATATCTTATTAATCTGGTTTAACCTGGACTTTTATCATTTATATATCCAAGTAATCTAATTACAAAATGATAAAATAGCAATTTCATTTGTCACATATTTAATTTGTACAAAAACACCATGTCATTTATAAATAGTGATGTTATTGGTCATAATTGTCCAATAGGGCATGTTGCCCTTATATTACTTATGCTAGAGTCTTGAGTTATAATGTAGTGTGTAATAGAATAATAGATATACACCGAAAAAGAGTACATATGCTTAGGGTGATATGATAAACTATTGTCTGTCGGTAGAATCTTTTTGGTCTTCAACCCTTGACTCCATGGTGATAGGGTAACCTATCGTCTGTCGGTATCATCTCATTCGTAATATATGGATATAATGATTCATGCAGTCGTGTGCTCACTACGGACCATATTAGCACTTTGGCTCGTAAGACATGCTTTTGTGCGGTAATCACCACCACATGCCACCGTCGAACTCATCACAACTATGTTTATCATAGCTTCCCACAACCACGATCAACATTTATCAAACATTGCTCAATTACTACCTTTGTGCCCTCCTTGGCAACATGCTCTATAATTTACATAATAAAAATAAATTACAACATTTATATTTATTCCTAAAATGGTCTTATGACCTTACATTCCTAAAAAGACGGAACAATTTATGACTAATGCATTTAAAATAAATAAACATCATCATGTGAATAAATTTATCTTATAAAATTTATTTATTTTATAACCACTCCTATGACATATTATATTCTATTTTCTGGCATCTCATACATAAAAATAAATACTACAATAATTATCTCATAATTAAAAAAAATGAGTTATAATACTTTTCAACCTACTCTTGATGCCAATTGTAGGAAATCTCATCACGAACTCTTCACGGAAAAGCTCATCGCGTAGTAGAATTTTGAACCAAGGTCCCAGGATCGACATTGAAAATTTTTTCTCTCTCTATCTCTTTAATATGTAGCAATAACAGAAACTGGATAAACCCGTTGTCATGCGATTCCAATGCACTTCAGAAGGATTTTGCTTGTCAAAATTTACTCTTGTCAGTCCCAAAATGTTCTTAACTGATGTAGGAATATGTCAACACCCTTGAACTTTAGTCCAAAAACAAATCCTAACACTAATAATCACCACCATGGGCATTAACTTTGCCCATATTTTTTATTAATTAAATACTTAATATCAAATATTATGTATTTATTTTAGAATCACATAATTAATTTATTTAATCAAAAGATTAACTAAATTAAATAAATTAATAATATTTAATTTAAACTCTTCAAATTAAAACTCTATATTATCTCATAACTGGGTGCACTGAAACTTAATTAAACTATTTAATATTGTTTCCTAATCGTGAATGAAATTAATTATTAATCTCATTAATAATTATATCATAACCAATAGTTATGATTGTGATATCATAATTGGACTCTCCGATTATTTTATGGTTCCCTATAATATATCGAGCTAACATTGGGACCAAATGGACCTACCGCTCCAAGCTCTAATAATATCAGAATATTGATTAAAACTCTTTAATCAAATATCATTTATTACTAATTTCACTAAAAACCTGAAGCTGAAATCTCATAACTGTAGATATATTTTATTCCAACCTCGTTGACATCCATCGATATAGTAACTAGATACAGATTGACCCTCCATGAGTATCTCATAATTAAAACTGGGTTATAATGTCCGTTATACTCCTCTAATTATTTTTATACTAGAAGTACCTTTGATTCTCTAATGAATAATTTATTCATAACTATTGTGAATTTATATTTCTATTTGTAATAGAAAAATTTGAATCCTCTAATTGTTCAAGTCCCGAATCAACCCTTATGGAAGATACTCTTTTATTTCTCGCAAGAAGAAGTGGACTTCATATCTATGTAAAATATTCCCAACCACACAACAAACAATGCCCATAAAGTACGTAACTGTTGGTCGGGGTTGACACACCAACCTCATTTTTGTAAATCAAATGACATAACCTGTCACGCAGGAGTTCATTGTACACTTAGGAATCAGATAAACCCATATATGATCATCTATTAGACTGATATGAATTTCTTTATTTAACGGATATTAAATGAAATTCATTTATGTCTTGGTCCATTCCTATATGATTTCATCATATATGGTCCCTTCATTTCCATGTCGCCACATGATTGACCCATATCAAAGTAATCATATATTATAGAATGGACTGCATCTGTAGATAAACTGTAAAAAAAGTATTTGTCTTTGTTCGTTCTCCATGGACTTTATTGGATTACTAATTTCAAACTTAAATCCTCTTGTGTATAACACTTATACACTAAGTCTAAAAGCACAATAGTAACCAAGGGCATTCGTGATAATTTAATAATATGCAAATTTAAAATCAAGACTTTCATAAATTATAAACTACATCGTTTATATATTAAAATAAATCCCGTTTACATATTACATGATGCTCTATGGCATACATCGCAACATACATCACACTCCTCCATATGAAAGAATGGTTGATTCCCAAAGTTGCTTCCAAGAATATGCCATTTTTAAAGTACCTCCACTTCAAAATTAAGTCCACTATTGAATCTGATTCCTAAACTATTCTCCATCTTTTTTTGCAAACAATGTTTGATTGAATTACATTAAATCCCTTTAACCTAGACCTCACCTCTTCTTAGTCTAGCATTTCCACTCTCATCTTACTCAATGAATTCTTTTTGTTGAGTCATTTCCTTCCTAGCAAAACATTGTTAGAAGTTTGTGGATATCGTCACAAAGGACACTTGGAATCATAAACACACCCATTGTATAGGTGGGGATAACTTGTGCCACTTCTTTTATCAACACTTCTCTCCTCCACTTGAAAAAAGCGTAGAAAGCCAATTCCTCAACCTGTTCAAAATTCTGAGCTTTATATCATTGAAGAACTATCTCTTATTCCTCCCTATCATTGATGGTAAACCTAACTATTTCTCATGGATAGACATTATATTCAATTGGAAGATGCTCTAAATCCCTATTGTTGTTTAATATTTGGGATGAGAAAAGTGAGGACTTTTCAAAATTAAATATCTGTCCAAATTCTAGAGCATAATAATCAAAGATACTCTTCAGTTTCCTACACTATTGTAATGAAGCTTTGGTGAATATTAGACTTTCATATACAAAAAGTAAGTGGGATTAAATAGATTCCTACCAAAAACCACCCATTGGATCTCTTTAGTTTCTTCAACTTTCTACAGTAATGCCAAGAACCCCTTAAGATAGATAATGAAAAAGTACGGAGACAATATGCATCCTTGTCTGAGGCCTCTTGAAGGTGTAATATACCTCATGGATTTAATGAAGAAATACACCTCATAACTAGCTTAATCAATTTCTTTGAAAATCCCATCCTCTCCATGGTATCCTTCAAAAATATCCCACTCAATTTTATCATATGCCTCGCTTATATCCATTTTAATGCCATTACACCTTCTTTTCCGTTCTTGCGACTCCATACTTTGTTTAAGCACTCATACCGAATGATAATATTATTTGAAATGCGCCTTTCTGGAATAAAAGCACTTTGGTTTAGGGAAATTACATGCTTAAATACTATTTTCATCCTATTAGCTATGGTTTTGGCCATTACTCTATAAATCATATTACATAAACTAATTATCTGAATTCTTTCATTAATTTTAGAAAAATGGATTTTGGGATCAAAGTAATAAAAATGTGATTAAGGTATGTGATATCACCTTGGTTATTGAGTCAGTGAAGACATGTCTTGATCATTTCCTCTTCTATCGAAGACTAGTGTTTTTTTAAAAAATATTTGGAAATTGTGAGGTCCTGGAACTTTATTGGGATCTATTTGGTATAGAACATACATAATCTCCTTCTAGGACACTCACATGTGATCTTAATCATCCTAGGATACTATGAGAATACATGAATCCTACTATGTCAGGATCACCATCTTGCATTGTTTTCCCTCAAGATGTTTCATGTTTCAATTTCAAACTAGGTGTCATCCAACTTTTACCCATATTCCACGCTCTAGAATCAGAAAACCTTTATCAACACTAAAGGGAATTTGAAGAGGTATGTAATATATGCACATACCAAAATTACAGCATGAATATGATTCGACTCAAGTTTTTTTCCTTTTTCTTTAAATGATAAAGCTAAAATTTCACTGCAGAACCTTAAGTCAGGATTCATTAGAACATCAGATGATTTGCAAGAGTAATTTCTAAAACAAAATTCTTTCTTCCGTATAGGATAAACTCCTTTAAGAGGATAATTACAACGTTCACACAATATTCAAGTGAAATACTTTATCAATGTTATGAGAGATTTAATGAGATGTTAGGTATTTTCCAACATCACGGGTTTGAAATATGGAGGATTGTTTCCTACTTTCATGAGGGAAACACTCGAAGGTAGACAAGAAGTGGAAGTGATGTGTAATGGTGAATTTAGGGACAAAAGACCTGAAGATATACTAGATTACCTAGAAAACATAGCAAGGAATACACAACGCTAAGACACAGTTGGTAGTTAAGTGTTGTCTGTTGAACCACATTCATATGATATAGGCATGTTTAACCTTAGGGAAGACCATGTGCAGGAGTGAAGAAGGACTTTCCGCTATGCATATGACGTCGGCAACCACGAAACTATTGAGCTTGCAGCTCGTAGAGAGTATAATTAGCCCACAGAGGATTAATCAGGGAATAAAGGAGTCACCACCTAGTATAAGACATTGGGAATGATTTATGGTCGCACTATACCCCTCGCAATGTTGACCTTAAACCTGATTGGGTTCGGAATCATCCCTTACTGATGCTAGTATAATATCAAGGTTTGAAAAGAGATATCACCATGCCCTATAATGCAAATATCATGCGAAGTAATTTAAAACACTCAAAAGCACAAACATAACTTAAAAGCATATCATAATGTTCAGAAAGCAGTATTACAATAATAAACAACAATAAAAAAAAAAATTGATGAAATTAACTATTGCAGGTTGGACATGAGAATGGCTGGTCGGATGTGTCCTTTTAGATTTATGTCTAGTGGACTCACTGGAAGTCTTGCCAGATGTGCAGTGTAATCCAGAATTACATAAATACATGCAATGATAATAAAAAGATAAAAAAAAAAAAACATATAGGAAAGCATGCTAGTAGAATAAATAATAAATAAATAGTCTAAATCGTGCCAAATAATAGTAATCCAAACGTCTTCTTTCAAATTGATTTCGATTCCAAAATTCCAATTCCAATATTCACCTTTAGAATGATTCTCCGTGTTTGTGTGATCCTTTTACAAAAACTTGTGCGCAAACCTGGATCGGTTTATGATGACGCTAAGTGTAGATTAGTGCTGACACTTTAGTTCACTTTTTATCTTTTCCTTGGTCAAGGTGATCTAACACCTAGTTAAGGATTAACATGATTTTTCAAATATTTTCTTATTTTTTATTATATAAGGCTTATCATAAGCTTCCTTAAGTCGTCAAATTACCTTTTGACGCAAAGACTGCACATTTTTTATGCGAGCCCCTGGTTGCTCAACAACTTCACCAACTCAAGTTGCATTTCATACTCGTTATCTAATTTATCGTTTGACGTAAAAGTAGTCGTGTGGTTCATGATACTCCTGGTTACTAAATAATCCGACAGTGGATTAGATTCTTTGGGGGGATTCAACATTTTTCTTTCTTTTTTTCTTTTCATTTTCATCTTTCTCTTTCATATTTTGGTAATTCTTTTTTCCTTTTTTCTATTTTTTTAGAAATTTTTATTTGCATCGTCTCATGAACCAAGTGTCATTTCAGTCTTGACCTTGAAAAATGGGTCAAATTAATGTCAAATGTTTTGACCATTCCTACAAGTCACGCTAGCATAAATTCTTTCTAACAGTTTTGCGATTCTAAGTGCAAGTTTAGTGCGTAACTTTTGGATAACATTCTGCTAGTGATTCCAAAGTTACAACTTTTACGAAATTTAGACATGCTCATTCTTATCGGGAGATAGAGAATTTTGTAAAACCAAATTTATTTCATTGAACATTCAAAAGAGAGTCATCACATGATAAGTAAAGGTGCGAGGAACAAATCATGCTTAGGAGTAGTACCCCTCAGTATCAGGTATTTTGCCTCCGTCGATCAAGTATTGGATCTTATATTTCAAGTGAGAACACATTTCAGTCTCATGACCTGGGAATTGGTGGAATGCGCAGTAGTAGAGAGTGATTCCATATTTAGTCATCGGCTTCTATTGTGGATCCAACGGCTTCAAGAGACCATGTCTTGTCAGTTCTTCTAGTACTTGGTCTAGTGGTTTTCCCATGTCAGATAAGTATCATTTCTAGATGGTGTTTACCTCTAATACCCCATTTTCTGAGCCTCCTCTATTGTTTTTATTGTATTGTGCTTGGTTATAAAGCTTTTTGCTCTCCACCTCTTCCCTTTCCAAGTCCATGACAGTCTCTTTTAGCTATCAAAAGTACAAGATCATGGAGGTCATCCTCTTCAACTTATTGTAGGTGGAGGGTTTAGTTCTCTTTATTATCATTTTTATTTGATCTTTTTATGAGGGTTTTGTCTTCATTTTCAAAGGCTGACTTCTCCAACGGTCCATATACTCCTTCAAGCTCTCGTCTAACTTTTGCTTCGTGTTCTCTAGGTCACGGAGTGACACATCAGTCTTCATGTCTATGACATATTGACTCAAGAAAACCTTGGCCAGTGTTCTCCAATCCTTATTTACTTTCATCTCGAGGCCATGTTACCATACCACGAGCACTCTTTCTAGTGACATCCCAAACCGCACTTGGTGTTAGGATAGTCCAACACTACTCATCAAGGACACGTATTGACGAAGGTGTGCCTTAGAGTCTCACTTCCCATTGAACTTTGCCATTTCATGTATTTTGAACTCTATAGGCAGTTGTTCCTTGAAAGCTATGGTGTTGTAATCCAGCAAATCTTTATTTTTACCCATCATCGTTTAGGTCATCACCTCCATCTGCTCCTTCAATTTATGTAGTTCCATCTCAGCCTAGGACATGGCCATTTTTCCTTATAACGACCAATAATTCTACTACTGTTACATTATAGTATCATGGTATTACAGGATAAAGGTATCATAACACAAGTTACGTAGGGACACATATGTACTTATGGAACGACTTTGGGGACAATGAGTAAATTCTTCGGAAGTACGATACGATATTCTAAGATATTTAATTTCGGACAGCCTATAGTATTTGAGGCATAACTTTCTCATAAAAATTATGAATTTTATGAATTTTATATCATCAAAAAGCTGAGATCGAGATATACAACTTTTGCGTTGAATATTTTTCCAATTTCGAAACATAAATGAGCTAAAAATACAGATAAAAAATTCAGATGAATAGTAACCGAGGGCATTCTAGTAAAATCCATAAACTTCTACACTCTTCTATTTTTTTAAGGTCAACTACAAAAGGGGTGCACTATTCATAAATTCATAAATTTGGAAACAAAAGAAGAAGGGAAGACGTGAAGGAGAGAAAGAAGAAGAAGAAGAATAGAAAAAGAAGAAGAAAATGAAAAGAAGAAAGAGAGAATGAGAAAGAAGCATAAAAGATTTGGCATCCATAGAATTTAAGGGATGAAGAAGACCCAACAACAAGAAAGAAGGTAAGATTTACTTAACCCAAATTTGTGATTTTGAAACCTTGGTGATATGGAAACATGTTGGTGTTAGTGGCATTCTAGGGTTTGCAATTAGTGAGGAAATGAGCATAGAATTGGTTGTAAGATAAGTATCCAAATTTGATAATTCTAAGGTTTAAGCCAAGAGTGAGGTTGATGTGATTAATAGAGTGTGGATGATGTTAACTTGAATTATAATGTGTGAAGATGATGTATGATGATGTTTTGTGTTATGGTTTTTAGTATTGAAGTGATAGGAATTGCAATTGGGTGTGTTGGATTTGAAGAAGAAGAACAGAATCCTGGAATTATGTCTCGCGTCGCAACGCAAAAAGGTTTGCGTCGCGATGCGTGGCACACAATTTCCCAGAATCAGTTTGTAACCACCTCAGTTCCACCTTAGCGTGTTAGAGACCACCATTAAGGTCTCGTATCAATTCGTATGTACACATTGCATCTTAGTACAAATATGAAATACCAAGTTACGATATCACGTGCTTGAATTTACTAGTTTAGCCTAGTTCCAGAACTTATCTCGTAGTTTTTAGTCTAATCAAGTTATCACCTATAGATCATTGCAGGAGTTGCAATCTCCTTCGACGAAGCGGTATAGCTCCAGCCAAATTCCGAACACACTGAGTTGATCCTACTCTTCTAAATTGATTTTTATGTTGTTATTTTTGCAAAAGATTTACTTTTTTATGCCTTAGGGCGATAGATCATTTTTATTACAGCTATTATATAAAATCTTATGATTTAAGTTACATTTGAGAAAGAAATATCTTTCAGAACATGTTTTATGTTTTCGGGGCATGGGAAAAACCCACCCCAGTATGTAACTGGATACAGCTTGGAATTGACGTACAGAGAACATGTGCACATATAGAGGACTGGGGGGACGGCGATACCTAACGCCCCTAGATCGGAGTTCAGGGTTAGGGGGATGGCGATACGTAACGCCCCTAGACCCTAGTTTCAGGGTCAGGTAGTAGCATGGATCAGCACTACCAGCTTTAGTTCAGTGGCTTAGGGGACGGTGATATGTAACTGTTGGGGTTGGTGCTCAGAGCGCCAATTCCCGGTTGTATTTCTGTTAAATACTTATGTAAAACATTATTATTATGAATAATATATGCAGTTTCTATAATATAATCTATTCTTTTATATGGTAAAGACGTAATGACCCTAGAATGATTAGTCATGATACAGTTGCAAAAGCGTCGCAACGGACATTGAGATGTATCATGACGTTGTCATTCTCAGACAGTTCCTGGTCAAGGTTTACACTACTTGGTCAGTATAGTAAACCCGTTGAGACCGGTACATCTCGTATACTGGAATATATGATTCCAATGGTTTCTCAATGAACCATAAGTCTTGGAGACTAGTATAGACGTGTAGGTGTTTATATCGGATAAACACTGAACGACTCACCGAAGATTCTTAATGGATGGTACACCAGCGTCAATAAGGATCTTCTTGGGTTGAGTAGCACTTGTGATTCTTAGACTTGAGATGCCATTGTGGGCACATGAGACATCTTCTACACTTAGACGGCAGTCACGTCACCGATCTATTTAGATCAGACCTCCGCCTGTTGTTCGTTAGGTGTAGATAGATCCTCAGGGTGTCCTATGTGTATCAAGATAGGATCCGTCAGTTCTGTGTACCAGAGCATAGGTAGTCCATATGATTGGCAATCAGATAAAACCATGGGCCCGTGGTAAGTTTAGAAGCTAGTTCTAAACATTCTTTTTGAGATTGCTAATGGAATAGTCGACTGGATAATCCCGATAGAGATTTGACGTTTACATCTATATCTCTGGGATTTATCCGGATACCTGTGACAGGAGGAATTATACATTTGCCATGACCTCGACCTGTATGGTTCAGCGAAATTATCTGTGATCGTCATAATCTACGGGTGGATAGATTATGGACATGAAATTTGATTTCGTGACGGATATACCTGAACCTATAGAGTCTCAATAATGAAACATACTCGTAGAGCACTAGAGCAACATTAATAAATAATATTGATTATTTATAAAGTCGTTTAATGGTTAAACGCAAGATACATGTTAAAGAGACTAGATAGTCATTTCCTTAATTATTGTGTATTTACATTTAATACTTGATTATTTAAATACACATTAATTAATAGTCAAAATGAGTTATTTGACTTATTTCCTAAATGAATATATGTTTTTAATATTTAATGTAAATATTATACATATATTTAATATATTTGTATTTGATTAATTAATTAATTATTTAATTCTTAAATGATTAAATTAATTAAAATATAAATATCTTACATTAGGATATTTAAAGTAAGTGATATTAGTTGCAATTGTTGACTTAAATAAATATCTAATAAAGTTGTATTAAGATATTATGCAAGTTGATAAAGTGATTAAGTGAAATGAATTGAAATTTATATTTGTTGCATTTGGTATATGCAATTTCGGCCAAGGCATATTTTTGCCTTAATATAAATTGTTTTCATTTTCATTTCATTAAGTTAACCTAATACACTTTTACAAAAAGAGAGACACCATTGAAGAAACCAAAAGAAAGCTTGAGAAAGAAAGAAAACTTCAAAAGCTTGGAAATTTAGTAAGTTTTTCAAACTTGCTATAGTAAGGAATATGTTCCTTAGGTTCTAGGCTTTAATATATGATATTCTTAGGATGTTTCTTTCTTTTTCCTTGTGGTTTTTGATGATGGAAGTTTTGGAGAAGTGTGAAGCATGTGTAATGAATAAAGCTTGTAACTATTGTAGTTATAAAGATTCTTTTAAGGTTTTGGAAACCATGTTGCTAATCTAGAGTTATTGACCCACTCTTAAATGACCTATATTTGATCTTGAGTTGTTTAATTGTGTTGAGACTTGGATTGGATGGAAGAATGATGATTGAAGTAATTGATTTAATGTATTTGGTCTAATTTGTCCAATTTGTGGAAATTGAAAAATTAGGGTTCATAACCTATTCCAAATTTGGGGGTTTTCATATATGTTGAGCATTTGGGTGTGTATATGATGCATGCAAAGTTTCATGTTGATTGGATTTCATTTGGATGAGTTTTGAAGCATGAAATGACCAAATGGTCAAATTTGGCACCAAATGGTGCTCTCGGCTTTGTGAGGAATAATTGGGGATTTTGGTTGCTTTGGTGTTTTGATGTTTTGAACATCATAAGTTCATCCTAGAAATGATTTAGAATCATTCAAAATTGATTGGATCAATTTCGGACTAAAACGGACAAAAAAAAAGCAAGGGTATTTCGGTAAATTCACTTAAAATTGTTTTATTGAATTATTTTCATAATTTGATTATTGGAATATTAAATAAATATTTTTATTTAATTAATCCGAAAAAAAGTTTTGAAATCTGAAAATCGGATTTTCACCGCTTCCGCTGCGTTACCGGATTCACCCCTAATAACCCCTTCAAAATGGTATCAGAGCTAGTCTGATTCTAGGCCACTTAAAATGATTAGCCTTCATTGAATCAATGTTTAATCATGTTTTCTTGACTTTGTGCATGCTTATTAGGATCTAAACTGGTTAGATTTAGGGTGTATGACACTTAGCGGAAAATCCCTAATAATAAGGTTTATATGTAATTATGTAGTTGATGCATGTTATATGGTCCGTCTTGTCAATACGGTTTATGAATATCTCTTTGTGACTACATCCGAGACCGTGCCTCTGCTGTGAGGGTGTAGCCGATAAAGATTTATTTATACCAGATGTATATTAGATACTAGGTAAATTCAAGTAAAAGCGGAATTCTGAACGTGCCCTAGCTGTCAGAATTACGTAAGTAACTTGAGTTTATCATTGACGAGTTTAACCTTGGTACGTCTCCTTGTGGGCCTGCCTTCGCAGCGACAACGAGAAACGGCCAGGACCGGTTACTTAGGAGTCATTAGTGAATGATTGACAAATGAGTTGTCTACCTGATGAATATACGTATGCGAGACCGTGCCTCTGCTGTGAGCTGAAATATATTCACGGGATCCACTTTTCACTATTAATATTTAATTTAATATTAAATATATGTATTCTGTTTTGGGATTACAGTATTGCATGATTTAGTGGGAGGGGCATATTAGATTAAAAATCCTTGATCTAGTTTATGCTTTTGATATTATATGAAACTGCTTTATTTCTGCTAACCGTTTTTCGTGATCTATATGATAGATTGGCGATGGCGGCACAATCCACAAATCAGTTTGCGCGTATGCTTGATGCGAACAAACTGAAAGGCGCTGAAAACTTTGCAGACTGGGAATTGGACTTGAGGATTGTCCTCGATTCCGAGAAGCTGGGTTATGTTCTTGAGGGTCCGTTGCCCCTTGCAGTGGGCGAGGATGCTTCGGAGGAGGAACGCCAAGTTTTTGAAACTTGGAAGGATGATGATTTAAGGGTTAAATCATACATCCTTAGTTCACTGTATCCGAAACTCAAGCAACAGTACTATGGTATGTTAGATTCCTATAGTATGATGACGCGATTGAGACAATCGTTTGAGAACCAGGAACAAGTTATTGTTCACAAAGTCGCCATGGAACTGTTTCATGCGCGTCTGGATGAGGGGCAGAGTGTCAGCCCACATGTTCTTCAGATGATCGATTTGATCGATCAATTGAGGCAACATAATCTCATCTTGAATGAGATTCTCGGCAGGAGTGTCATTCTTGGTTCACTGCCAGCTTCATTTCGCCAGTTCGTGATGTACTTCAACATGCACGGGACTGTCTGTACCTACCAGGAGCTACATAGGATGTTGCTCACGGCAGAAGAGGACCTTAAGAAGGGAGTACCGATTCGCCCTCCTAGAACTACTTCTCTTTCGGCTTCTTCCCAAGGATGGTCCAAGGGAAAGAACAAGAAAGGCAAGAAGAAGAAGAATGCTTTTGGTCCTCAACAACATGTGAAGATTGCAAAGCCCAAAAGGGCTTCTGAAGACAAATGCCACCACTGCGGCAAAGTTGGGCACTGGAAAAGGAACTGTCCTGATTACATTGCCCAAGTGAGAAGAGACAGAGCTTCTACATCAGGTACTTTTATTTTTCCAGTTATTGATTTATCTTTGGCTTGTAAAGCCGTTACATCCAGCTGGATTTTAGATTCTGCTTGTCCCATTCACATTTGCAATTCGTGGCAGGTGCTGAAGGAAAGTAGGAAACTGAAGCCTGGAGAGATGCAGTTGCGGTTCGGGAGTGGAGACTCTTTGGATGCAGTTGCAGTGGGAGTATGCGATATCTCATTGCCGAATGGGACACTTCTGTTATATGACTGTCATTTTGTACCAGGATGTGTCGCTAATATTATATCACTTTTGTATTGGATACAGAAGGCTATTGTATAATATTAAGAATAGTTCTTTGTATTTATATGATAAAAATAATATTCACATCCTTAGTTGTCCAAACCAGCATGGTCATTATACATTGCAAACTTCAAAAGATATATTAAATACTGGAGTTAATAAACGTAGTTTACCTGTAATTAATAATACTGAACTTTGGCATATGAGACTTGGTCACATTGGCGTTAAACACCTTACCCAATTGGTTAGGAATGTTTGATATCAGATCTTACCATTGAATCCTATCCAACTTGTGAATCCTGTATTCAGAGTAAGATGACCAAAGCCCCATTTTCTGGTGTTGGACACCGCGCCACTAACTTACTGGAACTCGTACATTCTGATGTATGTGGTCCACTAAGTCAAACTACTCACAGTGGTTATTCGTACTTGTTACCTTTACCGATGATTTGTCACGGTACGGTTATGTGTATTTGATGCGACATAAATCGGAAACCTTTGAAAAGTTCAAAGAGTTCCGAAATGAAGTAGAAAAACAAACTGGTAAATATATTAAATGCCTTCGATCAGATCGAGGCGGCGAATATATGAGTGGTGAGTTCATGGATTATATGAAGGGGAATGGGATTCTCGCTCAATATACTCCTTCAGGTACACCACAGCACAATGGTGTATCTGAGAGGAGAAATCAGACTTTATTAGATATGGTCCGATCGATGTTGAGTTTCACAGATTTGCCCTATTACTTATGGGGGCACTGTCTCTTAACAGCCGCACATCTTTTGAATAAGATTCCTTCAAAGGCTGTTCCTACGACACGTATCAGATATGGTTTGGTAGGAGAGACCGAATCTTAATTATATTAAGGTTTGGGGTTGTCCTGCCTATGTCAGGGTAACTCAGTAAAGTAAGCTTTCGCCTCGAGGGCAAAAGTTTAGGTTTGTTGGATATCCCTCGAACACGAGGGGATATCTGTTCTATGATACCGAGCATCGAAATGTGTTCGTAGCTCGCTTCGCAAAATTTCTAGAAGTAGAATCTTTGTCAGAAGGTGGTGATCATAGACAGGTTGAGCTTGATGAAGTCCAACCTGAAAACAACGAGCCAACGGAGGAACCAGAAGTTCAAGTAGATGAAGGACCTTCAACACACACACTCCGTAGGTCGGAAAGGGTGTCTAGACCTCCTGAACGCTTGTATTTTATACAAGAAAAGAGTCTGGATGTTCTCTTAGTTGAAGAGACAGATCCTTTCACCTATAGAGAATCGATGTTGGACATCGACTCCGTGAAATGGCAAAGTGCCATGAAATCCGAGATAGACTCAATGCATGAAAATCAAGTTTGGGACTTGATTCCGCTTCCCGAAGGAATTGTTCCTATCGGTTGTAAATGGGTTTACAAGAGGAAGCGCGGGCCTGACGGTAAGGTTGAAACTTACAAGGCCCGACTGGTAGCAAAAGGTTACACGCAGCGACCTGGCGTCGACTACGATGAAACTTTTTCGCCGGTGGCAATGCTTAAGTCTATCCGAATTTTGCTTTCTATAGCTGCGTATCATGACTACGAGATTTGGAAAATGGATGTCAAAACGGCTTTTCTAAATGGATTTCTTGATGAAGAAATCTATATGGAACAGCCGGAAGGTTTCACGTCCAGCGAAACCTCGGGTATGGTATGTAAGCTTAAGAAGTCCATTTATGGACTTAAACAAGCTTCACGAAGTTGGAATCTTCGATTCGATGAGATTATTAGATCGTCTGGTTTTCTCAAGAATTCGGAAGAATCCTGTGTGTATCAGAAGGCCAGTAGGAGCATGGTCGTATTTTTAGTCCTATATGTTGATGACATCCTAATCATTGGGAATGATTTAGGTATGTTGCAAAGCGTGAAAGCGTACCTCTGTAAGAATTTCTCCATGAAGGACCTGGGAGAAGCTTCCTATGTTTTAGGGATAAAACTCTATAGAGATAGACAAAGGAGGCTGATTGGGTTATCCCAATCAACGTACGTAGATAAGATCTTGGAACAGTATAGCTTTGGTAACTGTAAGACAGCAAACATACCGTTCAGACATGGGATTCATCTTTCTAAGAAGATGTGTCAACAAACAGAAGATGAGAAGGTTAGAATGGCTAACCAACCTTATGCTTCGTGTTTGGGTAGCATAATGTATGCCATGTTATGTACAAGGCCTGATATCAGTTTCGCTGTTAGCGTAACTAGTCGATATCAGTCCAATCCAGGTAATGACCATTGGATGGCCATGAAACATATCCTAAAGTATCTTAAAGGTACTAAGGATAAGTTGATTATATATGGAGGAAACGAACTGCAGGTTAATAGGTATACAGACTCCGATTTCCAATCGGATCCCGATGATAGAAAGTCTACATCTGGATTTGTCTTTACCCTTAACGGAGGTGCAGTTTGTTGGAAGAGTTCCAAACAGGGATCGACAGCTGATTCCACCACTGAGGCGGAATATATTGCAGCTTCTGAAACTGCAAAAGAGGCTGTGTGGATAAAGAATTTTATCACAGAATTAGGAGTTGTCCCAAGTATCGAGAATGCGATTCCGTTATCCTGTGATAATACTGGAGCCATTGCGCAAGCAAAGGAACCGAGGGCGCATCAGAAGTCGAAGCATGTGGAACGCAAGTACCACATCATTCGAGAGATCGTGTCGCGAGGGGATATTGTCGTGTGCAAGGTACCGAGTGAAGATAATGTAGCAGACCCGCTGACGAAGGCCATACCTCCGAAGTTGTTTGATAAACACGTGGAGTCGATGGGTATTAGATACAATCGATATTGGCACTAGAGCAAGTGGGAGATTTTGTTGGGGTTGGTGCTCAGAGCGCCAATTCCCGGTTGTATTTCTGTTAAATACTTCTGTAAAACATTATTATTATGAATAATATATGCAGTTTCTATAATATAATCTATCTTTTATATGGTAAAGACGTAATGACCCTAGAATGATTAGTCATGATACAGTTGCAAAAGCGTCGCAACAGACATTGAGATGTATCATGACGTTGTCATTCTCAGACAGTTCCTGGTCAAGGTTTACACTACTTGGTCAGTATAGTAAACCCGTTGAGACCGGTACATGTCGTATACTGGAATATATGATTCCAATGGTTCTCAATGAACCATAAGTCTTGGAGACTAGTATAGACGTGTAGGTGTTTATATCGGATAAACACTGAACGACTCACCGAAGATTCTTAATGGATGGTACACCAGCGTCAATAAGGATCTTCTTGGGTTGAGTAGCACTTGTGATTCTTAGACTTGAGATGCCATTGTGGGCACATGAGACATCTTCTACACTTAGACGGCAGTCACGTCACCGATCTATTTAGATCAGACCTCGCCTGTTCGTTGGGTGTAGATAGATCCTCAGGGTGTCCTATGTGTATCAAGATAGGATCCGTCAGTTCTGTGTACTCAGAGCATAGGTAGTCCATATGATTGGCAATCAGATAAAACCATGGGCCCGTGGTAAGTTTAGAAGCTAGTTCTAAACATTCTTTTTGAGATTGCTAATGGAATAGTCGACTGGATAATCCTGATAGAGATTTGACGTTTACATCTATATCTCTGGGATTTATCCGGATACCTGTGACGGAGGTATTATACATTTGCCATGACCTCGACCTGTATGGTTCAGCGAGATTATCCGTGATCGTCATAATCTACGGGTGGATAGATTATGGACATGAAATTTGATTTCGTGACGGATATACCTGAACCTAGAGAGTCAATAATGAAACATACTCGTAGAGCACTAGAGCAACATTAATAAATAATATTGATTATTATAAAGTCGTTTAATGGTTAAACGCAAGATACATGCTAAAGAGACTAGATAGTCATTTCCTTAATTATTGTGTATTTACATTTTAATACTTGATTAATTTAAATACACATTAATAATAGTCAAAATGAGTTATTTGACTTATTTCCTAAATGAATATATGTTTTTAATATTTAATGTAAATATTATACATATATTTAATATATTTGTATTTGATTAATTAATTAATTATTTAATTGTTAAATGATTAAATTAATTAAAATATAAATATCTTACATTAGGATATTTAAAGTAAGTGATATTAGTTGCAATTGTTGACTTAAATAAATATCTAATAAAGTTGTATTAAGATATTTATGCAAGTTGATAAAGTGATAAATGTGAAATGAAATTGAAATTTATAATTTGTTGCATTGGTATATGCAATTTTGGCCAAGGCATATTTTTGCCTTAATATAAATTGTTTTCATTTTCATTTCATTAAGTTAACCTAATACACTTTTACAAAAAGAGACACATTGAAGAAGAAACCAAAAGAAAGCTTGAGAAAGAAAGAAAACTTCAAAAGCTTGGAAATTTAGTAAGTTTTTCAAACTTGCTATTAGTAAGGAATATGTTCCTTAGGTTCTAGGCTTTAATAAATGATATTATTAGGATGTTCTTTCTTTTTCCTTGTGGTTTTTGATGATGGAAGTTTTGGAGAAGTGTGAAGCATGATGTGTAATGAAGAAAGCTTGTAACTATTGTAGTTATAAAGATTCTTTTAAGTTTTTGGAAACCATGTTGCTAATCTAGAGTTATTGACCCACTCTTAAATGACCTATATTTGATCTTGAGTTGTTTCATTGTGTTGAGACTTGGATTGGATGGAAGAATGATGATTGAAGTAATTGATTTAATGTATTTGGTCTAATTGTCCAATTTATGGAAATTGAAAAATTAGGGTTCATAACCTATTCCAAATTTGGGGAGTTTCATATATGTTGAGATTTGGGTGTGTATATGATGCATGCAAAGTTTCATGTGATTGATTGATTTCATTTGGATGAGTTTTGAAGCATGAAATGACCAAATGGTCAAATTGGCACCAAATGGTGCTCTCGGCTTTGTGAGGAATAATTGGGGATTTTGGTTGCTTTGGTGTTTTGATGTTTTGAACATCATAAGTTCATCCTAGAAATGATTTAGAATCATTCAAAATTGATTCGATCAATTTCGGACTAAAACGGACAAAAAACCAAAGCAAGGGTATTTCGGTAAATTCACTTAAAATTGTTTTATTGAATTTATTTTCATAATTTGATTATTGGAATATTAA
Source organism: Zanthoxylum bungeanum (assembly GCA_019454045.1). Taxonomy (NCBI): domain Eukaryota; kingdom Viridiplantae; phylum Streptophyta; class Magnoliopsida; order Sapindales; family Rutaceae; genus Zanthoxylum; species Zanthoxylum bungeanum. Next base: position 83,544 of record SKCR01040797.1, read on the forward strand.
ATAAATATGTTTATTTAATTAATCCGAAAAAAAGTTTTGAAATCTGAAAATCAGATTTTCACCGCTTCCGCTGCGTTACCGGATTCACCCCCTAAATAAACCCTTCAGTAACACCCCAAGACCACCAGTTTCAGGGACATGGGTGGCATGCTTTGAGGGACGGCGATACGTAACGCCCCAAAGTCATGGTTTTGCATTCCTGGCTCAAGATAGGCGTATGGGGGGACGACGATATGTAACACCCTCATACGTCAAGTTTTCAGATACATACCAGTTTCAAGATAAAAGGTTTTCAGAAAAAGGTTTCAGCTATCAGATTTTCAGAAACAGTTTACAAAAGTAGATTTCAAAAGAGAAGTTTTATGAAATATATTACAGAAGAGGTTTATAGAAAATATTTTTTATATAATGTTATTTCTGGAACTTTGATTTTAGAACCAGATGATTTTATTGCAGCATTTCAGTTTTATAGTCCACTCACTTAGATCGTATAATGATCTAACACCCCTCGACTCCCAGTTTTATGTGGTTGCAGGTATTCTCGGAGGACGAGCTCGTGAGGACGGATACTGATGCAGCCACTAGGGTTGGGGTCCACCAGTTCAAGTCAGTCAAGAGTATAGTAAAGTCATGCATTAACTAATAGCTTGTATCGGTCATTGTTATAAATATAAATGTTCTCGACAAAGTTGTAAATTGCATTTGTTTTAAGAGTATGATAATAAGTAGAGAGTTATATTTTTATTTTGGTGAGTTGAGCTTTGGTCCCATGTATGAGATTATATATAGAATAAGATTAGCAGTTGTCAGAGAGTCAGAGGCTATGGGGTTAGTATGGTCTATCCTCTGCCGGTAACATCTCCCAGATTTGGGGATGTAAACAATTTATTCTGCCATTTCCTCATCATATAGGGTAGGTACTTCCTCCACTCCACTCCCGGGCTTCTCATAATTCTTCTCGCTACACTCGACGTCCGCCACTTGAGGTGTTGGTTAAATCTGTTGGAGTTTCTAGAGGTCCCAAGATCAAAACTCAAGCATGAAACACAAGTGAATACAACGACGAAGTTGCGGAATACTTACATCGAGCGGTTGAGAGATGATTTGGCAACAAAACGAACTCACTGCCCTTCATGAACTGCTCACGCAGTAGCAGCAAAACACAGCCAATGGTTCAGTTTTGGTCACCAAAATCAAGCTCCAAGCTTTCTGAAATGGTTCCCAACTCATGGGTGGACTTCCCTATCACCTTCGCATTGATCCCGGAGTGTGCTAGCACTCTTGTTTTGCCACAAAACCACACTTTGCTTCCCCATTTTCCCTTGTGTTTCAGGTAGTGGACTGCCTCAAGAACAAGAAGAAAATGCGTGAGGATGAGAGGAAGAAATGTTGCTTCCAACGTGAGAGAGAGAGAGTTGTTGAAAAGTAAAAAGTATTAGGTGTTTTTAATTTCCAAAATCATAAAACCATATACCACTTTTTCATTTGGAAAAAGTGAAGCACTTAATGCTTCAACAACTTCCATCAATCACCATCAATCACATCAATCAATCATTCTTGTCAAGTCACATCACTCAAAGTGACAAGTGATTTGACGCTTGATGCGACTAGCGATTTGACGCTTGATTTGACGAGCCGCGCTCGAATTCGAAATGCAAATGCGCTCGCAAATAATCTCGGGCTCGGATTCGCTAATTCTAAATTAACGAATTTTCTGTCGCGTCGTAATTAAATGATTACACCTAACGAAATCACTATTCACGTCGCTAACGAATTAATTCTAAATTAATTCGCTCGCCCGAATTAAAATCTAATTTTAATTCCGCATCGAAATCCAATTTCGTTTAATATATCAAATATATTAATTCCTCGATTAATTCCAAATTAATCATTCTCTCTCTTTAAATTGATATTTTATCCCAGATAAAATATCTCTGTAATTAATCCCAGATTAATTTTCTCTCTCATCATATTAATCCCAGATTAATAAAAGTGCGAGTCATACGTCATCGGTGAATCTTTGGGAAGCGACCCATGAGATCCCCGGATAATTCGGCAGTAAATACGGTCGTCGGAGTATCCGAATACGTACGTACCAAGTACTACGTTCTACCGATTTACGAGACACGATCGGCTTCTAGCAAAGCACGAAGTCTACCCAATTCTCCGGTCATATTCATCTAAGAATATTTAAGATCTCTATCAAGCGTAGTATACCAAGTATTGTGTATATCGGCCCAGTATCGGATAGTCACGTGCTAGGGCTGGGGCTGGATAAGTGTCTGCCCCGTCCGAAGCACATGTCGGATGTCTGGTAACTAGTCTCTATAATCGGATATGCATGACCTAGTCATAATATCCCGATGGTTGCGCAACACTTAAGAGCACTAATACCGTATCCTGCGTGACATCATCTCCACTATGACTGAAGTGATACTTCCGTCTTGACATCACACCCAATACTCTACGATTCTCAATATACCCAGCAGTTGGCGTACATAGAACCGGTTAGAGTCCTAGACGACCTCAACTAAAGTATATTGATTGTCACATAGTTAATTTGTACAACAACACCGTGATCTGTACAAATAGTGACGCTATGGGTCATATTCTCCAACAATCTCCCACTTGGCACATAGCCAGTCACTCGAGTGTCTAACACCCGAACTATGTACGGTTCGCTCAAATTGCTGAGAAAAGATTTTCGTCAGCGGATTTGCATAATTATCGTCTGACGCGATTTACACGATCACCACATCGCCACGATGTATGATCCGAACGAATCAGGGAATATAGAAGTATATATCTGGATCGTCGATGAGACCTTAATTCTTTAGCCTGTGCTGACGCCTAGCTCAACCGCTAACAGAACTATATCTAATCTAATTAGATTTATTATCGATCCAAATGGCTTCTATTGCTGCCTCAGCTACATCAATAATCCGCATTTGTTGTTTATTCGGCAACAGTTATCTTGCTCGGAATATTTCCAGCTTACTGTCCCGTTATTCAAACTTTATAGTACCACAGTATTTACCGGTTTGGAAACTTGCAGCAGTGATCCTAGTCACTTCAAGTTCTCCTACTCCATAATTTAAGACAACATCTTTAGTTCTCTAAGATACTAACAGATGTTCTTAACTTCAATCCAGTGACTATCACTCGGATTGTCCTGATTGAGACTCCATATGCTCAAAGCGTATGAGACACCAGGTTACGTACATTATTCAATGTACAATTTCTCAGAGAGTGTTAACAACTCCAAATCTAGCCCAGTAGATCTTTATTCCTTGAATAAAGGTTGTTACTCCCAAGAATTCTACGGAGAATTTCTATGAAAGAATATCTATGAAAGCCAAGCTTTCACTAATTGCTTTATTGGGAATTTCACTGTCAGTGCGCTCCCACTAACCTCCTTATATACACAAGTGATTACATCAAAACGACAATTCCTAGAACCAATGCTGCTTGCTTCAATCCAACATGGATCGAATAACCTGCAAACCTTGTTTGCTGTTATGGTACGACAAAACCGATAGGATGTTATAAACATCCTCCGAAAGGTTTCCTTTTCAGGAAAGCGATTTTCCGTTAAGCTGTCATATTTCATAAATGAAATACACAGCTTTAGCAAGCATTATCCAAATGGATTTACAATGGCAACAGGTAAAAGGTTTCGTCGTAATCAACACAATGTTGATAACTCTACCTTTTCTTTACAAGCCTAGCTTAGTACGTTGGTATGTTGCCTTCCATGTATGTCTTCCTTGAAGACTTATAAATACCAATAGGCACAATGTCTTATGGTACATCAACTAGTATCCAAACTTGTTGATATACATGGAAACCATTTCGGACTCATGACTCTTTGTCATAATAGGGAGTCGATACCTTGTATCACTACCTCATACGTAATCAGTTGGTATACCTTAAAAGATTAACATCTTTATGAGGTGAGATCAGAAACCCATACCCTAGGTTGTTTTCTGACTCTCTCCGATCTACGCGGTTCTTGTGTATTCGAAGATTAATGGTATAAATTCATCATTGATGAACTATATGTGTTCCATTAAGGATTTCGTGCCTTGAACAGTATTACTCCAATTTTCATCATCGAGTATCACCATCCTCCCACTTACCACTGTATGTCTGTATTCCTCTCAGGAAAACTGCATGGTGAGCAACAATCTAATTGTTCTCATGTGAGATTTATAAGTACTATACTTATGGTTCCTTTAGGATAACCAATTTGGCACTTATCCAATTTAGGTTTTAGTTTGGTATTATCCAAACATATGCCTAGCATCCCAAATGGTCAGAATGAGAAACCCGGTTTCTTTCCCGTTCATATCTAATATGTAATCTGTCAAATAGATTATTATGGAACCTTATTCTAAATAAGTTATTGCACTGTTAAAACTTATCCGTTGAAGGAAATGGTAGCTCAGAGCGACTCATGATTAGCCTTATCATGTATAACATGATTCGGTTAATCCTTTCGGAACACACCGTCACTTTGAGGTGTTCCGGGAGGAGTCCTCATTTGAAAGAATACTATACTCTTTCAAGTATTTAAGAAACTTATTGCTTAAGTATTTTCCATTACGGTCTTACCGTGACGGTATAATACTATATATAGTCGATCTATTTGTCTATTTCGTGTCGAAACTCTAAAAGTTTCCGATTTGTGTTCTTCAAAAGAAACACACAACCATTACGCGATGCCACATCTGTATAGGTCACGAAATATTCATATCCATATCTAGCCTAGCTAGACATGGGCCCACTTGCTTCACTATGAACAAGGGTTATAGATCGATGGCATTTTACACTTTTACCAAGTAAATAGTGTTTTAGGCACATTGCCCAATAAACTAGATTCGTAGACTTTATTTGATTGGAATCAAAACAGTCCGAGTACCCACTCTTCGAAAGTGTGGATATACGAGTCTTGTTCGATTGTGTCCCAGACAACAATGCCATAATTAGTTTCTTCTGATCAAATCACTTTGAGCTATTTGTTTGTCATTATATATATTTGAGATTTATTTATATTCAAAATATAATTCTGTTATTCACATCTAATGTGTTTATCTCAATATCATCCTTATATAAAAACACTTTAGTGTTCTAAAATATAAAGGTTCACCCGCAGTGGGTTAAACACTGATAAAGAGATAATGTATCTAGTCAAACTAGTTACATTATAACAGTTCTCTAATCCTGCTCATAGCAGATTCTGAACATCAATACATATATTTTATGTACCATACTAAGTATTTAAAATCTAATTTCAATACTAGTTGTGAACATAACTTTGACAAACATTTTTAAAGTCAGAGCCTTGCCCTTTCTTTAATTCCTTCGTGTCTGCCATATCCAAATGGTAGTCACTTTGAGATATGTCAATTATCCTTTTCAATATTTCAGAAACCTTAGGCCAAGCCTTGGGTTTTTAGAATATCGAAACGATGTGCACCTCGTGCTACATGCCCAATTGCAAACTTTGACTTTATCTCATTGAGATTAGTCATTTAATTCTCCAAGAATTATAAATTGCAATTTTAATACTTCTTAAATCTAAAATTAGATTTATGACAAGTATGTTAAATTAAGCACTAAAGTCATCATCACATAAATCTTCCAAAGATTTTATGCTCTACTTATTTTGCTTAATTTTGGGCTTAAGGTATAATAAGTTATTTATCAAATAAAGTAACCTATTATTTATTCCCAATTTGAAAATTAAATTATTTAAAATATTTTAATCCCAGATTATATTTTAAATATCCAACTTTTCAATTTTATCTTGATTACAATAGTCCAACTATTTAATCAACGATTAGTGGTACTATATATTTTATAATGATTATAATAGTCCAACTATATAATCAAATATAATCTAAATTAATTAACCTCAATTACATTGATTACTATAATCCAATTATAAAATCAACTGTAAACTGAAATTAATTAATTCAAATATATTGATTAATATAATCCAATTATATATAATCAAGTATAATACAGTCCAACTGTTTATTAAAACAACAATTTAAATATTAGTCCAACTAACATTTAATATTACGACGAAATAATTTGAATGAGCGCGTATGGCGAGTAATTGAACGAATATTGCAAATTCAATTCTTGCCTCCCACTATTTTTCGTCGAGCCTCTAACCCTCTGTCGAGTACTCGGGAAACCGTGTTTCCTAGTGGGCTAGGATCCCGTTAAATATCACACAATCTTGACTTTGGCCAACAAATTGTATGATAATTAACTAGGTAGATCTCTAAGATCAATTGGATCCAATCCAATTCCTAGATCCAGTAGGTGGACATCCAAGTCCTAAACATATATCATATATATGCCTATATCCAATATATACCCTAACCTATTTCCTCTGAATCAACTAGGCCTTGGCTTTGGCACAACAAACCTAATGATCCCAGTCAAGCGCGGACCCATTGACCATGGAAGCTTCGTAATCAATGTCGATGGACAAGAAGTGGTCTTGACTTTGGCCAACAAACCACAACTTGGACAAGACACCAATATGGAACAAAGCTTCGTGATTCAAACACATCTTCGACGGACAAGGGCTTGACTTTGGCCAACAACCAATGCCAATCTAGGATCTTGAGCAAGAATCACTCAATGGAAGGAAAAACGCATGATATTTGATGAGGGTTTTTCGTGTGCAAATTGGCAACCAATTTATTATCTTTGTTAAGGTCTCATCATCATACACCCTTAAACATGCATTCTAAACACATAATAAAGCGCATATGATAAAATAATAATGATATGCGAATGGATATTTTACACATTGATCCTAGATCAAATCTCTCACTTTCTCTCTCCCGCAAGCACAAATATTTCTTACTCTACACCCGTTACACTACACTTCTAAAGAAACCTCATTTACATTGAGGGGAATAGGTGAGAAGAGAATACAAAGAATAGAAGGTGATAAGGCTGGACACGCAGGTCCAATTAATAAATCAAATTTATTACAATAATTTCTAAAATTGCCCCACCCATCTAATATCCATCCGATATACATTATTCATGCATCACAACCATGTATTCACTCACATAAGCATGTTATCAATCAATCTAATCAAATTAATTAATCTGATAATTATGTGATCATCCAATGTTCAAACAACGATTTGATTTTGTTCGAGTCAAACTCGTTTTTGCGAATAAGTACTTAAAGTACGAATTCCCGAATTAAATTAAACTACACAATTAAATCCAATTCAATTTGTATTTAATTCTAATTCACTATTTAATTCCAAATTAAATATCACACTTTATTAATAAACCTTTTCGAATTAAATTCCAAATTTAATTGTTACGGGTCTCAAGGCCCGATTAACGTCCAACGTCAACTTAATTAAAGTCCAATGGGCTTTTAATTAATTTCTTAAGGCGTGGACTTTTGGTCAACTCGGGTCAAACCCGCAACCAAAGTCCAATCCGGGATTTACCCCATAAGCCTTTAAATTAATTTTGGCCCATTAGGCCCAATTAAATTACAAAGGTCCATTATGTCGCATTTGGGCTTTATGGAAGTGGTTTTGGGCCCAATTGGATCCAATCCAATTTGCCTAAAACAAACTTTGTACAACAAAGCCCAATAAGCCCAATAACAACAATTCAAGCTCAATTTCCAAAATTAGCCCAATTAATTAAATTACACAAATCCAATTTCGCAATTTAATTACCTAAAGTGTATATCATGATTAATCACCCAAATTAACATTTCTAAAACATCAATTCATACAATTAATCATGTTCATTATCATCATCATATGTCCAACATATTTTGATTAAAATCAAACCCATATACATGCTACATTAAGTCTCGGCCAAAGGGGATTTTAATGTCCAACTTTAAACCCAATCCAATTGAATCCAAATCAACATTAAATCAACATCCCCAATTGTTTTCAAGTCATCCAATGAATCAAAAACAAAATACCAAGACAATAAGGGCACTTCATCAATTCGGCCAACACAAGCATTTTGTGGAAATTTGTTCCAAACAATATTTAATCAAATTGATCCAACCAATCATCAATTAAACATGTATTAAGCATACTTAATCATCCAATTTCATAATTGCATGCTCAAATAAATTTTACCCAATTTCAAGTTTCATGACATACTTGGCAATTTGGGGATTTTACGTCCGAATTGAATTCAATCCAATTGATTCCGCAATCGACATCAAATCATATTCCCGAATGATTTCCAACACATCCAATTGTCAAAATCAAAAATCCCAAGACATTAAATCATGCATAACTTTCGGCCAAGATAGAATTTGGGGAAAAAATGATCCAATCAAATTTTCTTGAAATTGACTCAATCAATCTTCAATTCAAACACATTTAAGCATACAAATCCATCCAATTTAATTTATCATGCTCAAAATCAAGTTTGCCCAAATTTTAGCCCTAACTTTTTCATGCTTTTAACCTAAGCTCTTGATGCCATTGTTGGAGTTTCTAGAGGTCCCAAGATCAAAACTCAAGCATGAAACACAAGTGAATACAACGACGAAGTTGCGGAATACTTACATCGAGCGGTTGAGAGACGGATTTGGCAACAAAACGAACTCACTGCCCTTCATGAACTGCTGCTACTGGTTCGGTTTTGGTCACCAAAATCAAGCTCCAAGCTTTCCGAAATGGTTCCCAACTCATGGGTGGACTTCCCTATCACCTTCGTATTGATCCCGGAGTGTGCTAACACTCTTGTTTTGCCACAAACCACACTTTGCTTCCCCATTTTCCCTTGTGTTTCACGGCAGTGGACTGTCTCAAGAACAAGAAGAAAATGCGTGAGGATGAAGGAAGAAATGTTGCTTCCAACGTGAGAGAGAGAGAGTTGTTTTGAAGTAAAAAGTATTAGGTGTTTTTAATTTCCAAAATCATAAGACCATATACCACTTTTTCATTTGGAAAAAGTGAAGCACTTATGCTTCAACACTTCCATCAATCACCATCAATCACATCAATCAATCATTCTTGTCAAGTCACATCACTCAAAGTGACAAGTGATTTGACGCTTGATGCGACTAGCGATTTGACGCTTGATTTGACGAGCCGCGCTCGAATTCGAAATGCGAATGCGCTCGCAAATAATCTCGGGCTCGGATTCGCTAATTCTAAATTAACGAATTTTCTGTCGCGTCGTAATTAAATGATTACGCCTAGCGAAATCACTATTCACGTCGCTAACGAATTAATTCTAAATTAATTCGCTCGCCCGAATTAAAATCTAATTTTAATTCCGCGTCGAAATCCAATTTCTTTTAATATATCAAATATATTAATTCCTCGATTAATTCCAAATTAATCATTCTCTCTCTTTAAATTGATATTTTATCCCAGATAAAATATCTCTGTAATTAATCCCAGATTAATTTTCTCTCTCATCATATTAATCCCAGATTAATAAAAGTGCGAGTCATACGTCATCGGTGAATCTTTGGGAAGCGACCCATGAGATCCCCGGATAATTCGGCAGTAAATACGGTCGTCGGAGTATCCGAATCACGACGTACCAAGTACTACGTTCTACACTACTACTCGATTTACGAGACACGATCGGCTTCTAGCAAAGCACGAAGTCTACCCAATTCTCCGGTCATATTCATCTAAGAATATTTAAGATCTGTATCAAGCGTAGTATACCAAGTATTGTGTATATCGGCCCAGTATCGGATAGTCACGTGCTAGGGCTGGGGCTGGATAAGTGTCTGCCCCGTCCGAAGCACATGTCGGATGTCTGGTAACTAGTCTCTATAATCGGATATGCATGACCTAGTCATAATATCCCGATGGTTGCGCAACACTTAAGAGCACTAATACCGTATCCTGCGTGACATCATCTCCACTATGACTGAAGTGATACTTCCGTCTTGACATCACACCCAATACTCTACGATTCTCAATATACCCAGCAGTTGGCGTACATAGAACCGGTTAGAGTCCTAGACGACCTCAACTAAAGTATATTGATTGTCGTAAGCATTAGCGGTGCAAGTCTCAGGTTAAGACCAAATACACCTACCCTGATGTCGGACTCCCATAGACACATAGTCATAATACCAATGGGATTCCGAGGGGTCTATCCAGAGCGAAGCTGTTTCCCGTACCATCGGTGAAACACAACCTCTTATCGCACTTGCATAAGTATCCAATACTTAAATATATGAGAACTATGTCGTTGTGCCCTCACAACACGCACAAGTGCAATACTAGCCTATTCCGCATTATCGATGTCCTGTCTCGATAATACTCCGGCTAGGGATATTTAATGATTAATCCTTCGTGGACTGATACTGTCTCATATCATTCTCAATCCAGGAACTAATCATATGGACCTCTCCTCATTTATATATCTATGGTGATCTAATCACAAACGATGAGAGTGCAATTTCCTTGTCACATAGTTAATTTGTACAACAACACCATGATCTGTACAAATAGTGACGCTATGGGTCATTTTGTCCAACAAAATCACCATCAGTTTGGCAAGGATATTGGGCACAGTCTGCAGCTACCCTGCCATCTTGTTCACAACGGTTTCCAACTGATCTACAAGGGAATTGTCATTGTTGTCCATTTCTGTCATGTTTTTTATTGATTTCTCAACTAGTCATCTATTCTCCCTAACCCAATGCTCCACTATAATGGCTACAATCACAATGGATTACCATGATGCATGAGATGCATAATATGCATGTATGCATGAGATACATGAAATGCAAAGTTAGTTCACACAGTATACATCCTTCCAACATTATCTCCCCCCACATACGTGGTAAATCCATATCTTCCCTAAATGTGGCTTAGCTTATGTATCAACAAGGGTACACAAACTCATTCTCTCATATGCTAAAGGTCAACCTTGGCTATCTCAGTTCCATTCCATTGTTGAAAGACAATGGCCGCCCATTTACAAATAACTAAGCCTAATATGGGGATCGTGCCATTATCTAAGAACGACGAATTTGAGCCTTAGTAATCATGGCTATTTTGGGTTGGACTTGAAAGCATTAAATATGCTTAAATGGGCCCAAATCAAGGCATGTTTTTGCCTTGGATGAAAGGCAAGTATGGACATTAGACTCATGCTTCTGACACCTTTGGGATCATAATTAACGGATCTAAGTCTAATAGGTTTGCAAACAAAATGGCCCATGAACATCTCAAAGCATTCAGCCTAATTATCATATAATGTGAATTTGTCCCATTTTAAAAGGCCCAACAAGTTCTTCCTTTTCATGGTAAGAGGGTTGGATGACCTCAAATGGTTAAGGCCCATACACAATCATTAGGTAAGCTCATTCATAGGGAAAAATAACTATGGGCTTCCTTGTGAGCTTCATAGGGTAAGGCTTAGGCTCTTATTTGTGAAGGGTTGTCCGCAAATAGGTCTCTCTGTTGGGATATATGCCCAAGCGCATAATGTAATATGTAAATGAGATTTTATTTTAAGTAAAAAATGATGCAGTTATTCATTTATTAAAATATTGATTTTAAAGTTGCATATTATAAATTATCATGTATGCCTTTAGATACTAAATGTACTTTCAGATTTAGTGTATACGTGTTATACACAAGAGGATTTAAATATGAAATTAGTGATCCTAAATAGTCCGTAGAGAGCAAACAAAGACATGCACTTTGTTTGTGGTTTATCTACAGCTGCGGTCCATTCCATATTGTATGACGACTTTGATCCAGGTTCGTTCATATGGTGATATGGGAATGGAGACACCTTATATGATGCGATCATATAGGACTGGACCAAGACATAAATTAATTTCTTTTAATATTCGTTAAACAAAGAAATTCGTATCAGTCTAATAGATGATCATATATGGGCTGATCTTAATCCTGAGTGTACAACGAACTCCTGCATGGCAAGCTATGTCATCTGATTTACAAAGGTAAGGTTGGTGAAGCAATCCCGGCCAATAGCTATGTATTTTGGGGGACATGGTTTTGGTGTGTAGCTGGGGACGTTTTACATAGATATGGAATCCACTCCTTCTTGCGAGAAGTAGATGAGTATCTTCCTTAAGGGTTGACTCGATACTTGAACGGTTAGAGCGTTCAAGTCGTTCTATTACGAATAGAAAGATTAATATTCATAATAGTTATGAATAAATCATTCATTAGAGAATCAGTGGTACTTATGGCACAAAATAATTAAAGGGGTATAACAGAAATTATGACGCGACTTTAATTATGAAATACTCGTGGAGGGTCAATCTGTATGCAGTGGTTATATCGGTGGACGCCGTTGACTTTCGGTATAAGATATATCTGCAGTAACGAGAGTGCAACTTTAGGTTTTTAGTGGAATAACCTAAAGTTAATAATTCGGAATATTTAATTAAAGAGTTTTAATTAATATTTCGATATTATTGGAGCTCGGAACTATATGTCCATTTGGTCCTCGTGTTAGCTCGTTATACTAGAGGAATCCATGGAATAATTGGATAGTCCAATTATGAACTCACTTGAAAAATATTAAGTAATTGAGAATTAATTCATTGATACAATTATTAATTTGATTAATAATTATATAATGTCACATTTTGGAATTATATATTAAAGTATTTAATATATAGTTTTTATATTATTGATTATTAGATAAAATTTAATATAGGATTTGATTTTTTAATTAATTTTGATTTAATTCAAAATCAAATATGTAATTTATATCATGATATAATTTATATGTTAAATTTTAATTTCAAATTAAATGATATTTGATATTATATTTAATTTTGAAATTAATAAATTTATTGTGACAAAAATGCCATTGGACAATATTTATATGTGTGATTAGGATTAGGATTAATTTTGTAAATGTACATTTAATTAACCTAAACCTAGATATAAATATGAATATTTTCTCTTCACAAACTAACCCTAACCACTTTTCTCATCTTTTGAATGAGATTGAAAAGAGAGAAAAATAAGAGAAAAGAGAGAAAGCACAAGAGAGAATTTTCTCATTAAATTTTCCATCAAGTGAATTGATTCGAACCCACCCTTATGAATTTCTGGTGGTGAGCTATAACATGGAAGATCGAGTGGTTGACCAGACCCCGATTCCTTATGCACGCTCACGGAAAAATCCAAATATCGTCAATGTCATCCTATATGTGAAAGTGATATGTGAGACTTATTCATATGTTATATATATTTATGTGCTGTTACTTTGAAGATTAAATAATGAATATTATTTGAGTGAGCAACTCACGCATGGGAGATGAACAGACGCAAGGCTGGTATTTTTGTAAGCAAAGGGCGTGGGCTGTTCAAAATCAAATCAAAGTGCACAGGCAGCCTTTGAGCATTACAAACGCATGATTAAATATTAAAGTTTGATCATGATATGGCTATGTGCGTGACTGGTCCTGGCTCCATGGCTGTGCGCGTGACTGGTTATGGGTTGAAGGCTTGAGCATTTGGCAGTGAATAAAATATGGGGCTGTTCGGACCTGAATTTTTAAAAGAAAAATTCTTAATTAAGATAATGAGAGCAGAAAAATTTTCAAGGTCGATCCCGATTGCCCTAAGCCGCTTCCGCTGCGCAAGGGAAAGCATTCTCTACAATTGGCTTCAAGAGCGAGTTCGAAAAGTTTTTTAACTCTTTTCTTTTTTATCATTATGCGATAATTAATATGTTGTTTATTTTTATGTATGAGATGCATGAAAATAAAATTTTATTTGTCATAAGAGTGGGCATAAAAATAAATATATTTTATGAGATAAAATCATTCATGTGATGATATTTATTTATTTTAAATGAATTGGTCGTTAATTGTTCCGGCTTTTTGATTTTATTAGTGTTTTTGGGAATGTAAGGCCATAAGGTCATTTTAGGAATTAATTTCAAATGTTGTATTTAATTTTACTGTGTAACTTATGGAGCACATTACTAAGGAGGACACTAAGGTAGTAATTGAGCAATGTTTGGTAATTGTGGATCGTGATTTTGGGTAGCTATGGTAAGCATAGGCATGATGAGTTTGACAGCCACGCGTGGAGGTGATTACCACGTGAAAGCATGTCTTACGAGCCAAAATGCTAATGTGGTCCATAGTGAGCACACTACTACTTGAAGCATTATATCCATATATTGCGAACGTTACTACTCGAGGAGCAAAATTTTTGCATGACAATCTATGAAGTCAATAGTTGAAGACCAAGGAACGCCTTAGATATTTTGTGTATTAATTAGATTAATATAGAAAACCAAAAAGCACGGTCAATGCTTTAGTTTTTATTGTATGTATGTTTACAATTCAAATTGTTTGAATAACATGTCATATAGCATAAGATGCCTACTCATGCATTCTAACATGCCATGACATTAAATGCATGTTGATTTAATCTAAGCATAAAAGTTAAGAAAATTTTAAATAGTTGAAATTTAGATTAATACATGCAAATAAATAAATAGTTTAATTTGAATAAATTTAAAATTTGGTAATTTGGGAAAAGATAATTGATAGGAGACTAGTTATTTAATTTGCTGTATAGGATGGAAACTCGAACATAAATTACATAGCCGATTCTGAATGGACGGTAGTATGGTCTACACTTGGGATACAACTCCACGTACCAATTAAAAATAACATAAGTCACCTACACCTAATTAAATAGTTTAATTAAATAATTGCCTAAATTTGAATTTTATTTTAAACTTAAAATAGTGAACTATATTTTAAGAGTTAAAATTGGAATAGCTCACTAAAATGAACACTTTATTAAATTGTTTAATTAAGGTATAAGTTTGGACTAATAAGTATTAGTGAACAAAAATTTAAGTGTTAAAATTTGGAGATATCACTAATCATCAACTAATATTAATTAGGTTATGTTTTTTAGCCATGCATAATCTAAATAAATTAAATACTAGTGTAATAGAAACCTTAAATTATAAAATAATGATTGAGAGAGGGATTTATGAAAATATATCCCGCAATCTCCGTTGTTAGTTTGAAAATGTGAGATTCAAAAGGCGCCTCGAGACGGCTTTGTTTTCACCCCCTGCGGGTGGTGTCCATTTTAGGTCAATATCAAGTTTGGATTCCAAGATGATAGGAACTCTAGATGTATCTGGTGAACTGACCTACCGGCACTTCACTTGTTAAATCCAAGGGTTCCGAAACAACGTGTTACACTCACAAATGAATGATTAAATGTTAATCAAAATTCATTGATCAAATCAAACGGTGGTTGGTTAATATAGGAATAAGAGTTATTCCCGTATATATTAATCAATTGAGATTGTCTCGTTCTATCATGCAAATACTTGACTTACCCTACGGCGGCACATATTTGTGGGATGATAGATTAACGTGACATAAGAATTATTTTTAGGTTTCTAATTCATTTTACATAGTCCATGCATTATGTTTAATTTTATGCCAAAATACTTGTGATGATTTTAATATGCGATGAATGAAATTTTTGAATGCATGTTTATCTTAAAATTTATCAGTCATTTTTCCCGATATTTTTATACTTTCTAAATGATAAATATACGAGAGAAAGTTAAGTTAAAAGAAAAGTAACATGAAGCTGTCGTGGTCTTTTGAAGACCTACATTTTTCCTGAATGAGGAGTGTCCTCCAGAGCCAAGCTGTATATGATACTCACCAAAGGTGGTTATAACCAATAAGATAACCCACTACTAATTGTTAGTGGGGATGTCTGGTGTTCTTGCTGCAAAGCATGAACCAATGGCTATAACATTGATGTAGTCATTGCAGGACATGCTCGGGTATCCTTCGAAGCGGTAACGTCATGAGGCCTTAGTCTCAGTGATGACCACGAAGTTGAAGAAAGGGACATCCATCCAAAATAACATATTGATGATGATGACCTACTTTTATACGACCGTCCATAGTCAGATGACCATGATAATGTGATCTATTTCGAAGAGTCTCATGCAGTTTAAGAGCAACTTTGTTGTGAACAAGTTGATTTCCCCCCTTACATAACTGCTATAAATGCTCACCTCTTTGGAGTTCATACTGATGGATCCTCGTAAGCCTAGTGGAGAGGCAAGTGTTGCCGAGTCTTTCAAAACTGCAAAGAAAATAAAGAAACACTAGTAAGGCTAAGGTTAACTACTTGATACATGGAAAGACCTTGTTGAAGGTAACTTTACTATAAGAGCCAGGACAGGGAATGTTGTTTCAGTAAAATCAGTGAGAGTTATCAATTTTCAATCTTTAAATAAAAGTTATTTGAATTTAAACAAATTATTGTTTATTCATTTTTTATCCTAGAAATTTGATTTCTGTTTCAAAACTATTGCATGATGGTTTCCATTTTATTTAATAATAATAGTTATTATTTCAAAAATGGATTATCTATATGCAAAGAAAACTAGGAGATAACTTGTATGTGTTAAGATTATTAACATATAACTCACTGCTCAATACTGAGATGTTTATGGTTGAAAAACTAAAAACTAAACGGTAAATGATTTCTCACAATAATACATATCTGTGGCATCTCAGACTTGGCCATATTTACCTTGATAAGATAAAATAATTAATAGAAAGTGGATCTTTAAGTCAGTTAAATGACCGTAACTTTCCAGTCTATGAGTCTAGTCTAGAAGGTAATATGACCAATAGACCTTTTATTGGAAAAGGACTAAGAGCCAATTAATCACTAAATGATTATGAATATTTGGTCACATTTGTTGATGATTATTCTAGATATGTGCATGTTTACTTAATGTAGCATAAATTAGGTAACTTTGAATAGTTCAAAGAGTATTGTGCTAAGGTTGAGAACCGATTAGGTAAAGATAACAAAATTCTACGATCAGATCGTGGAGGAGAATACCTCGACAATGAATTCAGGGAGTTCTTTATTGAGAATGGGATGGAATCCTAACTTATAATGCTTGGAACACCATATCAGAATGGTGTTGTAGAAATGCGAAATTAAACCCTACTAGACATGATGAGATCAATATTTGTTGACGGTGAAACTATTGATGAATTCTTTTATAGTCTAAGAAGAGATCAAATTATTTTGTATTTCTTGAGGATGACTATATGAGAGAATTCATACCTCGTAGTAAATTGATATTCGAGCAGTTACTTTCTGGTTAGACCAATGCATGACCAACAAGAGTTGTTGATAATTACAATAACGTAACACCTTTGACATCTGAGCGTCAGATGCAGTAACATTAGGGGAGTCTACCACCTAGACGTAGTGAGAGGGTTGTGCAACAACCATATAGCTATCTAGGGTTTGGAGAGGCAAGAGTTGTCACCTCTAATAATGATTTAGATGATCTATTGGGCTATCGTAGTGCAATGGATGATCCGGATAAAAGGGAATGGCTCAAAGCCATAAATCTCGAGATGAAGTCCATGTACCCCAACTCTGTCTGGGATCTTGGAGGCCAACTTGATAGGATAAAACCTATAGGTTGTAAGTGGACCTACAAGAAGAAGAGATGGATAGATTGAAAGGTATAAACCTTTAAAGTTAGGTTAGTAGCCAAAGCTTATACCTTGTAAGAGGAAGTCAACTATGAGGAGATTATCTCGTCAGTAGCCATGCAAAAATCTATTCACACTGTTCTATCCATTACCACATATTGTGAATATGAGAAATGACAAATGGGCATTAAGATAAAATTCTTGAATGCTAGTCTTGATAAGAGTATCTATACGGTGCAACCAGACAGATTCATTGTCTAAGGTCAAGAGCAAAAATGTTTGCAAGCTGTAAAGGTCTATTTATAGACTGAAGCAAGCATATTGATCTTAGAAAATAAGATTTAATACGATGATCAAGTCTTATGATTTTGAGCAAAACGCCATTGAGCCTTGTATATACAAGAGTGTGATTTGCGGAAATATGGTTTTTCTCATATTATATGTCGATGATACTTTACTCATTGAGAATGATGTAAAATGGGCATTAGAAGTAAATTCCTGACTAGCTAACCAATTCCAAATGAAAGATTTGGGAAAAGTGAGTTGTGTACTTGGGATCCAGATTATTCAGGATCACAAGAGATTACTATTAGCCGTGTCTCAAGCATCTTATATCGACAAGATTGTTGTTCGATTTTGGGTGCTGAATTCCAATATAGGTACTTTACCTCTTCAAGATGGAATTCACTTGTCGAATGAATAGTTTCCTAAGACACCTCAAGCAGTTGAGGAGATGAGACATATCCCACATGCCTCTACTGTTGGAAGTCACATGTATGCGATGCACGAGACTGGACATCTGTTATGTAGTGGGAGAAGTCAGTAGTTTTCAGCCTAACCCAGGATTAGATCAGTGGGTGACTGTAAAGCATATTCTCAAGAGAATGAGAGACTATATGCTTGTATATTCTGAAGATGATATGATCCTTAGAGGATATATAGATTATGAGAAATCAACATCCGGATTAGTATTCACCCTAGTTGGTGGAGCCATAGTATAGAGGAGTATTATACAATATAGTATTGTGAACTCCACTATGGAGACTGAGCATGTAGCGGCTTGTGAAGCAGCTAAGAAAATAGTATAGCTCTATAATTCTTAGGAGATCTGGAAGTTATTCCAGATATGGATATACCACTCACACTTTATTATGATAATAGTGGTGCAATGGCAAAATTCCAAAGAACCAAGAGGCCACAATAGAGGGAAGCATATAGAGAGGAAATATCATCTCTTTAGGGAGATGTTGCAGATAGCGTTCTGTAGAAAATTTGGCTGATCTGTTTACAAAGATCTTGATGGCTAAAGTGTTTAAAGGTCACCTAGAGGGTTTAGGATTATGCGACATATCTCATTTGCTCTAGTGCAAGTACGAGATTGTTTGGATATATGCCCAAAAGCATAATGTAATATGTAAACGAGATTTTATTTTAAGTAATCAACAATGCAATTATTCATTTATTAAAATATTGATTTTAAAGTTGAATATTATAAATTATCATGTATGCCATTGGATACTAAATGTACTTTCAGATTAGTGTACAAGTGTTATATTCAAGAGGATTTAAATATGAAATTAGTGATCCTAAATAGTCTATAGAGAGCAAACAAAGATGGGCACCTTGTTTGTGGTTTATCTACACCTGCGGTCCATTCCATATTGTATGACGACTTTGATCCGGGTTCGTTCATGTGGTGACATGGGAATGAATGCATCTTATATGATGCGATCATATAAGACTAGACCAAGACAGAAATGAATTTCTTTTAATATTCGTTAAACAAAGGAACTTGTATCAGTCTAATAATCATTTAATATAGGATTTGATTTTTGAATTAAATTTGATTTAATTCAAAATCAAATATGTAATTTATATCATGATATAAGTTACATGTTAAATTTTAATTTCAAATTAAATGATATTTGATATTATATTTAATTTTGAAATTAATAATTTTATTGTGATAAAAATGCCTTGGCCAATATTTATATGTATGATTAGGATTATGGTTAATTTTTTAAATGTATATTTAATTAACCTAAACCTTAGATATAAGTAGGAAGCTTTTCTCTTTACAAACTAACCCTAACCACTTATCTCATCTTTCAATGAGATTGAAAAGAGAGAAAAATAAGAGAAAAGAGAGAAAGCATACGAGAAAATTCTCTCAAGAAAATTTTCATCAAGTGAGTTGATCCGAGTCCACCCTCACAGAATTCTGGTGGTGAGTTATAACACGGAAGATCGAGTGGTTGACCCGACCCCGATTCCTTATGCACGCTTACGGCAAAATCCAAATATCGTTAATGTCATCCTATATGCGAAAGTAACATGCGTGGCTTATTCATATGTTATATATATTTATTTGATGTTACTTTGATGATTAAATAATGAATATGACTTGAGTGAGCAGCTTACGCATGGGAGATGAACAGACGCAAGGCTGGTACATTTGTGAGCAAAGGGCGTGGGCTGTTCATAATCAAATCAAATTGCACAGGCAGCCTTTGAGCATTAAAAGCGTATGATTAAAGATTAAAGTTTGATCATGATATGGCTATGTGCGTGACTGGTCCGGGCTCCATGGCTGTGCGCATGACTGGTTATGGGTTCAGGGCTTGAACATTCGGTAGTGAATAAATATGGAGCTGTTCAGATATGAATTTTTAAAAGAAAAATTCTGGATTAAGATGATGAGAGCAGAAAAATTTTCAAGGTCGATCTCGGATGCCCTAAGCCGCTTTCGCTGCGCGAGAGAAAATATTCCATACACTCTCCACTCAAGGGTTCGAACAACCAATGAACATGCCTTTTTTTTTATTCCTCGAGGGTACGTGCCAACGAGTGATGGGTATCATTACACATCAATCCATCGTCTTGAGTGAAAGTAATTTCTCGATACGCAACGCCAACGAGGTTAAAAAAGGTATGCAAAGAATGAGGACATGGCTAACCTCAATCTCACCATAGATATACAACGCATTTTTTCGAGGCCGATTCTCTATCCCTAGTGGAGTCACCATATGTAAGAGCGAAGTAGGATTTCCTGATATTCCTATGACATCGGCGACCATGACAATGTTGAGTTTGCAGCTCATAGAGAGTATAATTAGTCCACGAAGGTCTAATCGGAGAATAAAAGAGTCGCCACCCAGTATACGACACTGGGAATGATTTGAGGTTACACTACACCCCTCGCAAGGTCGACCTTAAACCTGTTTGGTTCGGAATCATCCATTACTGATGTCAGTACAATATCAAGGTTTGAAAAGAGATATCTTCATTCATTATAATGCAAATATCATACGAAGTAATTTAAAACTCTCAAATGCACAAACACAGCTTAAAAGCAAATCATAATATTATAAAGCAATATTATAACAATAAATAGTAATAAAAGAAACGACGAAATTAACTGTGGTTTTCCGGACATGAGAATGGTCGACCTGATGTGTCCTTTTAGATGTATGTCCAGCTGGACTTATTGGAAGTCTGGTCGAATGTGCAGTGTATTCCAGAGTCATGGAAATATATACAATGTTAACAAAAAGATAACGAATAGAAAGGAAAGCATGCCAGCAGAATGAATAACAAATAAATAGTCCAAATTATGTAAAATAATAGTAAAAGACATGTGCAAGAACAAACAAAATCGACAATCGATCTTTCCTTGGTACATGGAGTTGTAACCCTAGTACAGACTGCACTACCATATATTCGGATTCGGCTACAGAAATTACGTATGAGTTTTCATCCTACCACAAGAAAGTATGCTGCCAGATGTAGCCTATGTACGGCCAGAGTTAATTTACGACTAGTGTATGTCCGGCTGGATGTGGAGGTGTATCCGGTTGGAGATACTGTATCAAAACAGTGAATGTGAAATTAAGTGATAAGGCCTCTCAGGTCTTACTTTAGGTGTATCCCGGCTCCGAGAATATGTTTGACAATTTTAATTGATTGTTGGATTTATCTATCAGAGATAGATTCAAGAGGTTTCTAGGTCTTTGCTTTGATGTTGGGTGAGTATGTTTCACTAATTTTTTTTTTATATAATTTTTTTTTCACAGAGGATTCGTTAAGGAGCTTCAAAATTCGAATATAAAAAAAAAAAGTCTTTTGTTTATGTGAAGGTCCTCCTTTTATAGTGATGGGTTCTTAGTGTAGGAAGAAAACAATCTCTTTTAAAAGGGAAATTGATAATTATGGAAGGTGGTAATAAGGAAAAGGATAATCAGGGAAAATGTTTAAGAATGAAAGAATCTATTTATATGGAAATTGGCTTAAGAGGGAAAGAGATTGAGTCCTTCTGTAAAACTGGAAATGCGACACATGTCCGGTCGGATGTGTAGGTGTATCTGGCAGAAGGTGATGGTTATGTCTGACCGGACATAGGGTTTATATTCGGACAGAGGTTTATGGTTTCTCTTCAGTATTGGATATTACAACCTTCCTTAAATTTTATACAATGCCCCTACATGAGACTCATCATCGAGTTATGAAAAAATATATTACCTACAATCGCCCCACTTTGGTAGATTTGTGCAGTGTGTGACAGTGACATGCCTATCAAAGTCAAGCATGCATTTTCACTTCCCTGGTTTGTCTGGCGTTATTAGACTGACCTGCTTTTATCACATAGGGCATCAAGCCTTCTGATGCCTTATATGGTGTTGAGATACTCCAATCTCGCCACGCTTCATTTCTAGCTCTCGTAGTTTATAGACCCGCACACTACTTATACTTTCATCAGTGTTGAGATGCTCTGATCTCGCCAGACTTCATTTCCAACTCCCGTTGTTAATAGACCAGCAGACAGCTAATACCTCGATCAGTGTTGAGATGCTCTGATCCGCCAGGCTTTATTCCCAACTTTCATGGTTGATAGACCCCCAAGCCGTTGATGATTCGATCAGTGTTAAGATGCTCAATCTTATCAGACTTCATTCCTAGCTCCAATAGTTAAGGGATCCTCGAGTCCTCCAAAGTTTCGATCGGTGTTGAGATATTTCGATCTCGTTAGGCTTCATTCCTAGCTCTTGTAGTTGATAAACCCGCAAGCCACTGATACATTGATCGGTGTTGAGATGTTTCTATCTGGCCATGCTTCATTCCCAACTGCAATAAGTAATGGACCCTCAAGTCTTCGGGCTTCGTTCCCGGTTGATATGGTTGATTAACCCGTAGGCCTCTGATATTGTCCAGTCTCCATCCTCATTTTGAGATTGTGTCTCATGTTGGCTTGTCTAAAGTGATTTATCCTTTTCTCGGCATAAGTACCTATTTTTTACCCACATTATCTTCTTTTCAGGGCGATGTTCGCTCCCAGCATTCTGATTTACCAAAGTTTTCCACTTATATACGGCCGATGACATCATATATCCAAGCAGTGGTTGTCGAGAGTATAAAATTCCAAGTTCTCTTCTCATTCATTACCGATACATCTGTTTGCCAAAAAAGATCTATGTTTTCAAAACCTCAAAAAATCTTTCATCTCCATTGTTGTTAATGGCTTTCTTAGGTCTTCTAGCTCCAGACCACGGTCCCGCGGACCCTCATCTCCCTTTTATCTCGGGTTTGGAATGAATCTCAGGCTGACAATGCCCGTTCGGCCATAAGTTTGGGGACGCCGTGTCCACGCTACTTTCTTTAGAGGATCATGCTTGTTTTTATTTGGAACTAGTGAGTTCCTTATTTATCATTTCTTCTTTATCATTTCATATTTTCTTAGTTTTGAATCATCAATTTATATCCGGCCGGAGGTTCAGCATATCCGAGCCTAGTTTTAAATATGTGACCAGTGGTAAATGTATATCCGCCTGGACATATATGTACATCTGTTAGGGCCTAAAACATATCCAGCTGGACTTTTAGACCCATATTTTCATCTATAACCTAGTCTATGTGTAATCTAGGTGTTAGAAAAATTTTCAGTTTACCAAAACTCGATATCTTGTGCCTGTAATACATATCTGGTTGATTGTTCCTTACATATCCGTTCATACATGTTTCATATCCGACTGCTCCCATGGAATTAGAGATCTATATATGACCAATCTCATGTGTGTCATGCCCAGTCCATGGGTTTTGTACTACTACTGTTGTGCTATTTTTTGCCCCTTCGCTAATCTGATGTTTGTTTTTTATTTTTATAGCTTGATGCCTTATATTTGAAGGCTAGCGGTAACCCCACTAGTTTTCACAAATGGTACGTGAAACTCCCTCCCTAGGTCTGGGCTCGCATAAATATCACAGGATTCACACCTTTAAACCGTTGTATTTCAGTTCGCTCATTGAAACACAATAAATGAGCATTGCAAGCTCTTGTGGAGAGGTGGATGGATTCCACCCACACATTTCACCTACCGGTGGGTGAAATAACTATCACTCCAGGATATTTAACCTACATGATTAACATCCCTTGTCAAGGCCAGCTCTTGGAGTTCGACTGCAGTCTTTTCTTGCCCACAGTTTAGTCAGAGCACAATCATTACTTGTTGGGGTTCCTCTCGAGAGTTCGCTCTGGATTTATTGTTTACATGGAACTACACTTCTACTGGGAAGGGAGAACTCCCCAAGGTGCATAGGAAGTTGACCAGTTGGTATGGTTGTTTCAACTATACATGTTCGGGTACATACTGTTTACTATCATTATGAGCTCGGTGGACGTATGCCTTCTTTCTCCGCTCTGTAACTTAGATACAGTGCGAGAGTTTGATTGAGATTCCCCAGTATTGACAGTCATTTACCGGGGATTAGATCGTGTC
Organism: Zanthoxylum bungeanum; assembly: GCA_019454045.1. Classification (NCBI taxonomy): domain Eukaryota; kingdom Viridiplantae; phylum Streptophyta; class Magnoliopsida; order Sapindales; family Rutaceae; genus Zanthoxylum; species Zanthoxylum bungeanum. The sequence goes on from SKCR01040797.1 coordinate 107,838, forward strand.
TGTCGGTGCAACTTGTATATCGAGGGTTATGGCTTCCTGGTTAAAGTGTGCAAACTATGCTCTATTTCATTTTCCATTTCTGCTGTAACGATAACTGACTGACATCAAGCTTTTTTTGTTGTCATGGGCTTGGGCTTATGAGTTTTGCATCCTTGCAAGACCTTTCCAAATCTCTCGGGATGAGGTTGTGTTTCTGTAGGCATTGCATTTTTCGCATGTGAAACCCGATGATGAGTCTCAGTTGGAGGCACTACCTTTTTAGCTAAGGATATTGCGGGAAATGGAGGTCGGAAGGGGAAATTCAGAATAAGTACGTCATCAAGTTCATTTCACAAGTTCACTGTATTCGTTAGTGCTGCGTTCGTTACTTCGTTCGAACGTCAGGCAGATTGCGGACGTTCATGCCGCGTTCGAAGTGGCATTCGAACGGAGTCGGTATTTCTGGTTTTGCTGCTAGCCTCGCACCCCAGCCCAATTAGCCCCCCAAAGCCAATAAAACACATCCCAATTTAATTAAATTAAACATTAAATATTAAATAAAATATTTAAACCATTTACCAATTAAATAAAAAATGAAATATAATCATACCTAATAAGATAAATCAAATATATTAACTTCCTAACTAAACAAATCACATACTAAATTAAAAAGATGTCATGCCTAATTAAAATCATCATAACAAATTAAAGATATTGACTTCCTAATCTAGCCAAATTTGTCCCCCCCTCAATCTTTGACTTTCCTTGCTCAACACCAAATCATATCTCTCTTTAATGCCAACATCCCTTCCTTGTGAGACAAGGTGAAACCCTAGCCCTTCTCTATATAAACAACCCCTAACATAGCCACCACTCTCTCTCGAATCTCTCTAGCCCAAGCCCAAGACATCCAATCTCTCTAGCTCATACAGATAACTCACAGAAAAATCACAACACAAAGAGCTTTAGCCACTCACGGTAATAGCAACAAGAAGAACACAACCATTCCCCTCATCTCCTCCACTCCATAACCTAAAACAGCACCCTCCTAAAACTCTCCTTCCCCTAATCACCGAAAATCACACCCCAAAACAGTCCCAAAAATCCCTTAAAACAGCAACCTAAACTACACTTCTAATCCTTGAAATAACCACACAAAACCACACTAAAAGAACCACGAAAAATACTCGAAACAGTCCGCTAAAACAGTAAGCAGAAATACAGAGGAAACGGCAGCGAAACCACAAGGAAACAGCAGCAAAACGGAGTCGAAACAGTAGCTTGAGTGGCCGTACAACGAAGGAAAAGGCAAACCAGTGAACCAGAAAAGTTGTGGAGCTTTACCCCTTCCGATCTGCGTGAAATGCGAGTCCGAGAGACGGCTTAAAAGGTTAGACCTGAGGGTACTTCCCACACTCATCTTCATTTGATTCTTGTTATTTATTTTGACTGAATTTTACTTCTTTGTTGAATATTGTTTGTGCATGATGTGTGTTGTGGGTATTGGATGAATGGAAAAGTGTCGTCTCTTGTGGTATATAGGATGGAAACCCAGACGTAAATTCCGTAGCCGAATCTGAATGGACGGTAGTGCGGTCTGTACTTGGGATACAACTCCACGTACCACTTGAGTAAACGGCACCTTCTTTTGTTTCATGTTGGATTGATTTATCTATTTTTCGTTACTTGAATTCTGCATGTTACTTATTTATGTATGATACAATCGAGTGCATGGGCTTAGTAAGTGCGATGAAAGGTCCCCTAATTGGAGGGGTTAAAATCCTTTACCACGATGCTTTGCCGCGCCGGTTGATGTGTGTTCGGTTGAATGCATGATACGTTCAATCGGGCATACTACATTTAATATTATTGCTTTTAATTCTTTGTATGCATGATTCAATCGAGCGCATGGGCTTAGTAAGTGGAATTAAAGATCCCCTATGGGGAAGGGTTAAAACCCTTTACCACGATGCTTCGCCGCGCCGGTTGATGTGTGTTCGTTGAATGCAAGACACGTTCAATCGGGCATACTAGTTTGATATTATTGCTTTCAATTCTATGTAGGCATGATTCAATCGAGCGCATGGGCTTAGTAAGTGGAATGAAAGATCCCCTACGGGGAGGGGTTAAAGCCCCATACCACGATGCTTTGCCGCGCCGATTGATGTGTGTTCGATCGAATGCAAGATACGTTAAATCGGACATGCTGAGCTTGACATTGTTGTCTTTATTCTTTGTGTTACATGCATCAGGTCTGCCTCCGTTCGAACGCGTTCTCGAACGCTACACGAACGCGAACCTTTTGTTTACCGTTCGAACGCGTTTTCAAACGCTACGCGAACGCACACGCACACGCACACGCACTTCCTTAGTCTCACCATGCATCAGGTCTGGTTTCGTTCGAACGCGTTCCTGAACGCTACACGAACGCGAACTTATGTTTACTGTTCGAACGCATTTTCAAACGCTACGTGAACGCACACACACTTCCTTAGTCTCATTATGCATCAGGTCTGGTTCCGTTCGAACGCGTTATCGAACACTACGCGAACGCGAACCTTCTGTTTACCATTCGAACGCGTTCTCGAACGCTACGTGAATGCACACGCACTTTCTTAGTCTTATCATGCATCAGGTCTGGTTCCGTTCGAACGCGTTATCAAACGCCATACGAACGCGAACCTTCTGTTTACCGTTCGAACGCGTTTACGAATGCTACACGAACGCGAACACACTGAACTGAGACATATTCATCACATGCCATATATAATTGTTTCTTAGGTGATTTTTTTATGAAATCCCATATAGTCATTCTTATCTTTGTGCACATTATAATGAAAAACATGTTTATTCCATTGGTTGCGTCATCTGTCTTAGTCTTGATTTAATGCATTACGATTCATATACCTATGTCATGATGACTTCGGAGTATTATTTCGTTGGTATATCGGATGGAAAACCATACATAAATTCTGTAGCCGATTCCGAATGGACGGTAGTGCGGTCTGTACTTGGGATACAATTCCACGTATCACTTGGAAAAGTGCTCACATGTATGCTTGTATGGTTAGTATGTATGCTTGTGTTTTCCGTGAATATGATATGCTAAATGAAGTTGTATGTTCGTTGTTACTATTGAGGTATTTTCAAGCATGCAATCTTAGATGTGAGATATATGTGAAATGTATGTATAAGTTTTATTTTGTACATGTGAATTTAGAAGCATGATACTCTTGGAAATAAGTGCTACTTAAGCCTGATTAAATTATTACATAAATCCTGTCATACAAGTGGCATAAGTAAGGGACCATTCCGAACCAAATGGTTTGAGGTCTTCCCTTGCGAGGGGTGAGTGCGGCCTTAAATCTCATTTTCCCGTTCACACGGGTGGCGACTCCATTATTCTCCGGTTTAGTCCCCCCGTGGCTACTCCGTACTCCCGACCGGCCGCGAGCCCGGGACAGAATGCGTCGCCCAGTTCCTGTGTTCCAACAGTCTGGCGACTCCACTGGGGATAGAGAATCGGCCCCGAAATATTGTCTTGTGATGTTTGGATTTATGTTTTAATTGACCGTGTCTATAGTGGATAAAGTGAGGGTTTAATCAAAGGCATTTTAAGGCTAGGTAATGGTTTGGTGTCTTCCTTCACTCACTACCTTTCTAGAAGGAAAAGCTGTGAAGGCACCTAGATAGCCATCTACTCGTAGCCTTTTGTGATGGACTAATTTGAGGACTCGTTGTTTATTCCTGACACCAAGCGATAAGAGCCTAAGAGGCTTGGGTATTTGAGTGAGCCTCGCTCCACCTTCCCTCTGGGGAATCTACAACGGGAAATCCATTTGACAGTCTGTCACACACCATAGCTCATTGGCACGTACGTTAGTGTATAAAAAGGGGTGCGCTCACTTGGTTGCTCGAACCCTTGAGTGGGAGACCTAGTTGTGGGCCATCCTTCGCCGGTGAGAGCCTTTGTCTATACTCTTGCTAACCACCCATAGACCGGGTTGGCTAAAGTAACAATTATTTCCTTGAGTATGTGCTTATGGATCATCCTCATTTGAATGCAGTTGGACTATTGTCAGAAATGCGGACTTGCTGGGCCTTTAAACTGGGGCGAGTTCGTACCTTATGACTATTAGGCCCAAAGCTTCTGAAATGTTGATGGGCCATTTTGTAGAAATTATACGTATGTTTGCATTATCTTTCTTCTATGCTTGTGTTTGGGAACATCGTCGTTTGGATCCATTTGGACCATTTGTCATGGATATATGCTTGTTGGGCCATTTAAACTGGGACAAGAACGTATTTCATGACGATTGGGCCAAAGGCTTCTAAGTGTTGATGGGCCACTTCGTGCTTGTGTTCGGAACATTTCATTTGGATTTAGTTGGGCTCCTTGTCATAAGATGTGAAACGTTGGGCCATTTAAACTGGAATGGGTTCACTCCTATGACAATTAGCCTGAAAGATTCTAAAATGGTAACGAGCCGATTTGTTTGAAAATTTTAATTGATTTAATATCTATGTTACATGCATCTCGTGCACCTCATGCATACATATATCATGTTAACACCGTCTATGTCTCAAAAAGACAACATAGATACCGTTTCGGTTAGAGAAGGGACAAGACTCACCCAAAGAATAAGTATGAGTGAATCCGATAATGAGGTGCCCCGTATGGATCAGTTAGAAACAGTCTCCGCCAAGATCACTGAACATTTACAGCTTTGACTACTGCTGTGGCTGGTATAGCCGGGTCACGTGCTGGGGGTAGTTCTGGGGATGTAAGACAAGAGGAACCTCCGAACAGATTAGGGATGATACCCCACCTTTGATGATGATATGGCAGAGTATGCAGCGGGCAGAGTATCTGGGTCTCAGGCAGAGTTACAGAAACTTCGAGATCAGGTTGAGTCGGTTGCCCGCAAGATGAGGGGTAAGAATGAAGATTTGCTGGATTATGACACACTGACTTTCGAGGAACAGTTGCCGGCACAGTTCAAGATGCCAGATATGGCTAAGTTTAACGGGAATGGGGATCCGAGGTGCATCTCCGACGGTTTGTATCAGTCATGAGTTTAGTTGGCTTATCTCAGCGCCAAGTGCATAAAATGTTGGAATGTCGCTTGAAGGAGCTCCCGTGGTATGGTACCACAGTTTGGAAAAGAAAGTGAAGGAAGATTGGAGGGAGTTGGCCGATGCTTTCCTGAAGCAGAATGTCACCGACTTAGAGATCGATCTGTCACTCCGTGATCTAGAGAATGTTAAGCAGAAAGCAGAGGAGAGTTTTAAGGAGTATGTAGACCGGTGGAGGGGTCAATTATTGAAGATGCAGACTATGCCTTCGGAGAAGGATCAGATTAAGATGATTATCAAGGGCACCAAGCCCTCCATTTACAGCAAGTTGAGGAGGATGACCTCCATGATTGGAGACTTTCGCCAGTTGAGGGAAACTGTCATGGATATTGAGGAAGAAGAGGCCGAGAATAGAAAATTCTATGGTCTGAACAGGAGGCCCATTGGGGGAACATCGGGAACAAAGCCCGTTTCTGCTGAGATTGCCGCCATCCGGACCGGTAGTTTTCCAACTTGGGAAGGCCACTGTCCAAGTGCTAGAGGAACTGAAGAGGCAACGGCTCTTAAAACCCTTGGAAGCCAAACCATTACCCAATCCCCTACCATCACATTATAACCTAAGCCTTTACTGTCATTTCCACCAACAAAAGGGCCATGACACCGACAACTGTGCCGACTCCGCCATGAAATCCAAGACCTGATAGACTCCAAGAAAATACCTAACCCAGAAACAGAACAACCTGACACACACAGAAGCCCCTTACCCAACTACCGTGCCGTACCACCACCAGCTTATATGATCAATTCTGGCCTCCCAGAAGACCTTGTCCTGAAATCCTTTCACCCTCAAGCCTTTTGCCTGGGAATCTGGGATAGTACTAGTGAAGATGAGTTTGAGCAGGGGAAAAACTTTTGGCTTGATTTCTCTAGCAGTGATGAGGAAGAAGTAAGGGGAATGACGCGCAGTGGTCGTTTCTACAATGATATGGCGGAAAAGGGTAAGGAAGTTTTGACATATGGTAGAGAAGTGGTTGAGACTGCAGAAAACACTGAGGGGGATATAGTGCTGAGGCAATTGAGGAAGACTAGAGCACAAGTGAGTATCTGGGAACTGTTATGTGCATCTCGGGAGCATAGGCAGGCTATGGTTGAGGCCTTGAGCAAGATTGTGGTATCGGAAGACGCCAACCCTGCAATGTTTGTTGGGTCAGTTCAGAAGGAAGCCTTGCATATATATTTTTCTAAGGATGAACTCCCGGCGGAGGGGAAGAATCATAATAGGCCTCTATTTATCAGGGCCGAAGTGAGGGGCAAGAAAACTTCATGTGTAATGGTGGATGACGGTTCATCCATCAATGTGTGCCCGTTGAAAATTCTGGCAAGATTGGGTATGAAAGCAACAGACTTGGACCCCTCCAGCATGACTATCAAGGCTTATGATGACAGTAAAAGGGGGGTTGAGGGTACTTTTGTGGCTATGGTCAAGGTAGGGCCAATTGAAGATGAGGTTGAGTTCACAGTGCTAGACATCCCAGCCACTTTTGCCTTATTGTTGGGAAGGCCTTGGTTTCACAAACTTGGGAGCGTGCCTTCCATTTTGCATCAGATGATCAAGTTCCCGTATGAGGGAGAAGTTGTTACTATCCGGGCTGAGGTAGATAATGCCGTGGCTGCCTTGGAGATACAACCTTTCACAAGGTTTCAGGTGTCAGCAACTTTTGAGGAATGGGTGGATCCTAGGGTGGCTAGGATCATGAAAAAAATGAAGTTTGAACCGGGTGAAGGTTCAAAGTTGCCAGATTTCAGAGGACAGACCACTCGAAAGGTTTGGGGTATAGATCTGATGAAGAAAAACCGAAGGTCAAGAAAAAGGGCCTGAAACTGATGGAATGTTTTGTGAAAGCTTCAGGATATCAATGAGAGCCTGAACCTGTGGAAGTTAACGGATGTGGTACCTGGATTTGAGATCTTCCAGGATTTGTTGGGTGAGAAAAACGCTGATTAAAGAAGCTGTGGAAGCAGAGAATTGGGAAGAAGAATTGATGAAGTTGGAGAGCCTGACTCTGGAAGAGGATAAAAAGCCTGAGGAAGATCTGATTGCAGAGGAAGAAGTGTCTATAGATGATGAAGACATTTACCTTCCTGATTTGTTTGAATGTACTTCCGCATTATCCAATAATAAAGACATTTCTTTTGCTTACTTGCCTGTGTCATTTCCATTTACTATGCACGAATCAAGCATATTTGACATCAGTTCAGCCAGAACTATTGCATTTAACTTGGGTACACTTGAGAACCCCAAGGAAATTATGATTGCAAGTGAAGTACCTCCGAGAGAGGGAGAAACTAGAAGTAGTATTGGTCAGATATGCCAAGTGTTTGCTTGGTCTTATGAGGACATGCCTGGGGTAGACAGAATATTGCCCAGCACACAATACCAACTTATCCGAATATGAGGAGGCCAGTAAAACAGAAACTCCGACGGATGAGACCAGAATGGGTGAGAAAGTCAGAGAAGAAGTTAAAACAGATAGATGTGGGGTTCTTGGAAGTAGTAAATATCCTGAGTGGTTGGCTAATAGTATACCGGTGCCGAAGAAAGATGGGAAGGTCAGAATGTGTGTAGACTACAGAGATCTCAACAAGGCTTGTCCGAAGGATGATTTTCCTCTGCCGCATATAGATGTTTTGGTTGATAGTGCGGCTTTATCTGCTATGTATTCATTTGCAGATGGGTTTTCAGGTTACAACAGGTTCTCATGGCCGAAGAAGACAAACATAAGACTGCATTTGTTACTGAGTGGGGTACTTATTGTTAAAAGGTTATGCCGTTTGGACTAAGAATGCGGGGGCTACCTATCAGCGGATGGCCACTACATTATTCCACGACTTGATGCACAAAGAGAATGAGGTGTATGTGGATGACATGATGGTGAAATCAGAGACAAGGGTTGGGCATATTGAAGCACTGGAAGGGTTCCTTCAGAGAGTTGATGATTTATTGCTTAAGTATTTTCATCATAGTCTAACCGTGATGATTTAATACTTTAGCCGATCTGTTTTGTCTACTTCGGGTCGAAACTTTAAAAGTTTCTGATTTATGTTTCAAAAGAAACATATAACCATAACGCGATGCCACATTCGTAAAGGTCACGAAATATTCATATCCACCTCTAGCCTGGCTAGATATGGGCCCACATATGTCACTATGATCGAGGGCTAACAGATCAGTGGCACTAACACTTTTACCAAGTAAATAGTGTTTTAGGCACTTTGCCAAATAAACTAGATTCATAGACTTTATTTGATTAGAATCAAATTTGTCCTAGTATCCACTCTTCAAAAGTGTGGATATACGAGTCTTGTTTAATTGTGTCCCATACAACAATGCCACAAATAAGTCTCATCTGATCAAATCAGTTTGAGCTATTTGTTTGTCATGTCATATGTTTGAGATTTATTTATATTCAAAATATAAATACTGTTATTCATATCTAATGTGTTTATCTTAATATCATCTTTATAAAATAAAACAATTTAGTGTTTTAGAATATAAAGGTGATTCCCGCACCGGGTTAAACCCTGATATAGAGATAAGGCATCTAGTCAAACTAGTTACATTGTAACAGTTTCTGTAACACCCCGGATTATTTTTACCCATATTTTTATTTTTGTGGGTTAAAAATTTAAGGATTTAATTATTAAATTGGTTGAATTTGGATTTAATTATGCTGTTAAGGAAGAGTTTTGGGTGGCAAACGAATTTTGCCATATTTGTATATATATTATATATATACACACACTTACGCACAGGTTTAAAAAAAAAAAAAAAAAAGAAAGTAAGGCAGAAGGATATACAAGAAGTGGGATAGTGACAGAAAGAAAGAAGAAAAATAAATCAGAGAGAGAGACAGACGAGAGAAAATAAAAAGAAAAAAAAGAGGGGAATTTAGTTTTTATCCCGATCCAGTCAATCCGTAGCTCAAACCCGACCGAGTCCTTAAGGAAAAGTGTAGATCTCAACGAGAGGATCATTTTGGTGGTAGTTTCATCTCGGGAAACTTCCAATTTTCGGAGAAATCTCGGTAAGGAACTTTTTATGATATTTCTTGATTTCCCGTTGATCCGGAACTCCGATCGACAAACCGTCAGCGCCATTAGATCCGGGAGAGGGAGAGCTTTGTTCGGCCGTCGGAAAACTTCCGATCGGACCGGCGCGTGAAGCTCACGCGCGTCCCTCGTGACGGCGCGTGAGGCCCACGCGCGGCTTGGCCAAACGGCGCGTGGCCACCACGCGCCGGGCAGTATGTTCGCATTGTTCTCCCGAGTCTCCTCCGTGAATTTCAGACCATTCCGAGTAGTATTGGGCCTCCGAATCGTAATTTCCGTGTGTAATTATCGAAATTGTCAATTTAAGCATGTTATGTATCTGGATTGTTGAGAATGAATCAGAATGTAAGATGATGAGTTTGGATTGTGTTGAGAGAAAGTCCGTTTTATAATCGAGACCTTGCCAGAATTTCATTAAGATTTCGAGAGTGACCGAACCACGTTTCATGCATATTCTTTCGTCTATTCTAGTTAGGAATATGTTCCTCATAGTATATTCTTTTGTCTTTTAGGTGATCGTGATACTGTAAGCAGGGACGGTCCTGCTGCTTAGTTTCTTTTTCCAGTAGTCAGCTCATCAGGTGCGTGGATAAACCTGTAACATTGATGTTTTCAAAAGTATATAGTATGTATGTTTTCTTAAATGAATTTTAAAAGGTAATGCATTAAATGAGTTTGTTTTAGAAAGTTTATATTTTTGCTATAAGGTATGGATCGAATATTGATTATGTTGAAATCATGTGTGTTATATATATGAGAAACTTGCATGATTTGAGATATGAGCATGGATTTTGGAAATGATTTTTATGATAGGATGCACCCCGTGTACATATATGTTGCCAGATATTTGCCATGAGATAAGGTCTCATGTTGCCAGTTATTGCCGTAAGATAAGGTCTTACGTTGCCAGTTTGCTCCGGATGCCAGTTATTGCCGTGGGGATGCCCCATGTTGCCAGCTTTGCCATATTGTCATGAGGTTGTGCTTATAGATGAGAAATGTGATTTATTATTCAGAGTATTTCATGAGCAATATGAGTTTTATGAGAAATGAGAAATGTGATTTATTACTCAGAGTATTTCTTGAGCAAAGTGAGTTTATGAAGAAATGAGATTTATGATTTCAAGCAAAGGTTTGAGATATTGATTTACAGCTTATGTATTTATGTATATTATGAAATGCTTGTTCGATCCAGCTTGTTACTTGATTATCCACGGCACTAAGCTGTGATCCATTGCACTAAGCGTGAGCTTACCCCGTTCCCTAATATTTCAGGTTCAGCAGTTTAGTAGATCATCCTTTCCATCTGCTGTGTCATCATCATTCCTGCTATAGAGAAAGGTTGTGCCAACAATAGAATGTCCTGGTTATGTTTCAAAGTTTAAACTCTGGTTGTGTATTTCTTGAGAGAAACTTGTATTGTGTTGTGAGGCATTGAGCCTTTATATGTTATTGAGGATATTGTATTTCCTTATGATGTTATTTGAGTTGGATCATGGAGATCCTAAGAAAAATTTTCATGTTGCTAGTTTTCAGTTTTAGATTTTCCTTGTATATGGAGGATTTGCCCATATTACAGGGGAAACTCTGCCAGTTTCTAGTCTCCGTCTCACCCCTAGCCTACCTAAGGGGACGGGTGTGACAATTAATGGTATCAGAGCCCAGTTGTCATAGATTCTGTAGACACTTCGTTTTCTTTATAAGTCATTCTATGTCTTTTAGCGGTTGACATCTTTCATGTGTTTTCAGATGCCTCCGCGTTCCAGAGTTCGGGGTGCAGGTCGAGTCCGCACTCGTAGAATAGCAAATGTTGGCCAATCTTCTAGGGCACCTCCAGTTGATGAGGAGGTTAATTCTTATGTCGGGGAACCTTTTGAGGGGAACCCTAATCCTGTTGTAGGGGATTCCTTAGCTTCGGTTTATGGAGATAGTACTCCAGTTCAGCATCCTCCTAGTGGTAATGTTCCTCCTGTCCCTCCAGCATATGGTCATGGTCCAGCCCAGGCAGCTCCATTAGTTAGTGAAGAAAATATTGCCAAAAGAATGACAGAAAATGGAGCTATTGAGTTTGATGGGAGGAAGGATCCCATTGTAGCTGGGAACTTCCTAGATAGAGTTGAGAAAGCTTTTGAGTTGCTTAGATTGACAGATGAGCAGAAGTGTCATCATGTATACCGACTTTTGACAGAGCAAGCTGATAGTGGTGGGTGGAAAAGTGTTAGAGGCAAATTTTCTGAGACCAATGTGTTAACATGGGATAAATTCAAGAAAGAGTTCATGAGCAACTATATGAATTCTGCTTTTATGGATGAGAAGAGGAGAGAGTTTTACAGATTGATTCAGGGCAACCGTACAGTAGATCAGTATGATACTGCATTTCATGAGTTAGTACAGTTTGTCCCACATTTGAAAGATCATGAACAGGGCAAGATGGATCATTTTATTAATGGTCTGAATGCAGAAATTAGATCCAGGATTCGGTTATTTCCAATGGGCAGTTTAACAGAGATGGCAGATTTTGCTAAAAAGGCAGAGTTTGCTGAAAGAGAATTTCAGATTGGGATGGATTATCAGATGAGGAAAAGAAACAGAGATCAGCGACCTTTTGGGGACAGAAATCAGAGCAGGAAAGGGAGTGATGCAAGACCCAGCGGCAGTTATCAGATGAGTTCTGGGCAACCACAGAGGCAAAGCCGACCCACAGCTAGTCAGAGTTCAGTGAGAACTCCATTTGATGGGACTTATAGTGGCCAACAAAGCCAAGTTCAAGGTAGAAGATTTTTACCCTGTCCTACATGTGGAAAGAATCATCCTGGAGAATGCAGATTGGGTACCAGAGGTTGCTTTTTGTGTGGAGAAGTAGGACACTTGAAGAGAAATTGTCCTAATGTTAGTGATAGTGTTGGACAGATTCAGAGGACTGTTTTTCCTCCAGCTCAGAATTTCAGAGGTAATTTTAGTCAGAGTGGGATTCGTGGTCAGAGTTCTGGAGTTCCCACAGGTTCGGGTGCTCAGGGTAGAGTTGCTCCAGGTGGTCAGACCAGCAGACCTAGAGCCCAGGGCAGAGTGTTTGCTATGACACAACAGGAAGCTTTAACAGCACCAGAGGTTATCACAGGTATGGTGTCTATCTTTGGTCGAAATGCTCGTATACTTATTGATCCTGGTGCTACACATTCTTTTGTTTCAAAATCTTTTGCATTGCATGCCGATAGAGACGGAAGTGAGTTAGATTGTGAATTAGTTGTTGTTACCCCTGTTGGATATTCTATTATTGCTAAGCAAATTTTCAGAGGATGTGTAATCCATGTGGGTGAGCATGAATTGTTAGCAGATTTGATTTGCATGGAGATGCATGATTTTGATGTTATTTTGGGTATGGATTGGTTATCTTATCATCGTGCAACAGTGAATTGTCATGAGAAAGTTGTGAATTTTGAGGGCCTGGATGGGCAAAGTTTTTCCTTTAGAGAGAGAGAGAAGATTTGTTCCTTCATGTGTGATATCTGCAATGCGAGCCAGTAAGTTGTTGCGGAAAGGTTGTGATGCCTATTTAGCTCATATAGTAGATACCAGTATGGGTACAGCAGAGTTACATGACATTTCTGTTGTGAGGGAATTTGTTGATGTATTTCCAGATGAACTACCTGGTTTACCACCGGATAGAGAAGTTGATTTCTGCATTGATGTGATTTCTGGTACAGCTCCTATATCACTTACTCCTTACAGAATGGCTCCAGTAGAGTTGAAAGAGTTGAAGATACAATTGCAAGAACTGCTAGATAAAGGCTTTATAAAACCTAGTTCTTCACCGTGGGGTGCACCAGTGTTATTTGTGAAGAAGAAAGATGGTTCAATGAGATTGTGTATTGATTATCGGCAATTGAACAGAGTTACCATTCGTAATAAATATCCTTTGCCTCGGATTGATGATCTTTTTGATCAATTACGGGGAGCCAAGGTATTTTCCAAAATAGACTTGAGATCCGGGTACCATCAACTTAAGGTGAAGGAAACAGATATACCTAAGACGGCTTTTAGAACTCGTTATGGACATTATGAGTTTTTAGTAATGCCATTCGGGTTAACTAATGCACCAGCTGCTTTTATGGACTTGATGAATAGAGTATTCAGACAGTATTTGGATAAGTTCGTTATTGTGTTCATTGATGATATTTTAGTGTATTCAGATAGTGAAGATGAGCATAAAGAACATCTGAGAATTGTTTTGCAGATTCTGAGGGAGAAAGAGTTGTATGCCAAGTTTAGCAAGTGTGAGTTTTGGCTTGACAGAATTGTTTTCTTAGGCCATGTCATTTCTGCAGATGGTATTTTAGTAGATCCCAATAAGATTGAAGCAGAGTAGTTAATTGGGAACCACCTACCAATGCGACTGAGATACGGAGTTTCTTGGGTTTAGCAGGCTATTACCGACGTTTTGTTCAGGGATTTTCTATCATTGCAGCGCCGTTGACAAAACTTTTGAGGAAGAATGCAAAATTTGTGTGGACTGAGGAATGTCAGCAAAGTTTTGATAAACTTAAGGAATGTTTGACAACTGCTCCAGTGCTTACTCTTCCATCAGGCAGTGGTGGATATGTGGTGTACAGTGATGCTTCGAGGAAAGGTTTGGGTTGTGTGTTGATGCAGCATGGCAAGGTGATATCTTATGCTTCTCGACAGCTTAGACCTCATGAATTGAATTATCCTACTCATGATTTGGAGTTAGCTGCAGTAGTATTCGCACTGAAGATTTGGAGACATTATTTGTATGGAGAGAAATGTGAAATCTTCACGGATCACAAGAGTCTCAAGTATTTACTCACACAGAAGGAGTTAAATATGAGACAGAGGCGATGGATAGAGTTATTGAAGGATTATGACTGTACTATTGATTATCATCCAGGGAAGGCTAATATTGTAGCAGATGCTCTTAGTAGAAAGTCATCAAGTATTCTATCTCATGTGGAAGTTTTGCAGTTGCCGTTGTTAGTGGAACTTAGATCTTTGAGAGTTGACTTATCAGTTGGTGATTCAGGATCTCTGTTAGCAACTCTTAAAGTCAGGCCTATTTTAGTGGAGAGAGTCAGAGAAGCTCAGACTCAGGATGCTCATTTTATGAAAATCATTGATGAAGTGAAAAAGAATGAACGTTCAGATTTCCTGCTTAAAGATGACAATACATTGATGTTTGGAGATAGATTATGTGTACCTGAAGTTGAGAGATTGAAGAGAGAGATCATGGAAGAAGCTCATTGTTCAGCTTATTCTATGCACCCAGGCAGCACTAAGATGTATAGAACTCTCAAAGAGAATTATTGGTGGAAAGGCATGAAGAAAGAGATAGCAGAATTTGTATCAAAGTGTTTATCATGTCAGCAGATTAAAGCAGAGCACCAGCATCCAGCAGGTACCTTACAATCGCTTCCTATTCCAGAGTGGAAGTGGGAACACATCACTATGGACTTCGTGTCAGGACTGCCTCGTACGAAGAAAGGTCATGATTCAGTATGGGTGATTGTTGACAGATTGACTAAATCAGCTCATTTTCTACCAGTCAGAGTGGATTATTCTTTGAATAAGTTAGCAGAGCTTTATGTTGATGAGATAGTGAGACTTCATGGGATTCCAGTATCAGTTGTATCAGATAGAGATCCAAGATTTACTTCCAGATTTTGGCCAAGTCTACAAGAAGCTTTGGGTACTAAAGTGAAGTTCAGTACTTCTTTTCATCCTCAAACAGATGGACAGTCAGAGAGAACCATTCAAACTTTAGAAGATATGTTGAGAGCTTGTGTTATGGAATTCAAGGGTAGTTGGGATCAACATTTATCATTGATGGAGTTTGCTTACAATAACAGTTACCATGCTAGTTTGGGCATGGCACCTTATGAGGCATTATATGGAAGGAAGTGTAGAACTCCTATTTGTTGGGATGAAGCAGGTGAGAGGAAACTTTTGGGTCCAGAGATTGTTCAGATTACTGTTGATAAGATAGAAGTGATCAGATCAAAGTTGAAGACAGCTCAAGATAGACAGAAGAGTTATGCAGATCTAAAAAGGAAGGACATCGAGTATCAAGTAGGAGATAAGGTATTTTTGAAGGTTTCTCCTTGGAAGAGTGTCATGAGATTTGGCAAGAAAGGAAAGTTGAGTCCTCGGTTTATTGGGCCGTATGAGATCATGGAACGAATTGGACCAGTTGCCTACAGATTAGCATTGCCTCAGGAATTGTCAAAGATTCACAATGTTTTTCATGTGTCCATGTTGAGAAAGTATAGATCAGATCCTTCTCACGTTTTGCAGGAACAACCAGTTGAGTTGAGAGAAGACTTGACATACGCTGAAGAACCAGTGGAAATTCTAACTAGAGAGTTAAGACAGTTGAGGAATAGGACGATTCCTTTGGTGAAAGTCCTATGGGGTAAACACTCGAAGCAGAAGCAACTTGGGAACTTGAGGAAGACATGAGGAATAAGTATCCTCACTTGTTTCCACCATCTGGTATGTGAATTTCGAGGACGAAATTATTTTAAGGGGGAGAGGGTTGTAACACCCCGGATTATTTTTACCCATATTTTTATTTTTGTGGGTTAAAAATTTAAGGATTTAATTATTAAATTGGTTGAATTTGGATTTAATTATGCTGTTAAGGAAGAGTTTGGGTGGCAAACGAATTTTGCCATATTTGTATATATATTATTATATATACACACACTTACGCACAGGTTTAAAAAAAAAAAAAAAAAAAAAAAGAAAGTAAGGCAGAAGGATATACAAGAAGTGGGATAGTGACAGAAAGAAAGAAGAAATAAATCAGAGAGAGAGACAGACGAGAGAAAATAAAAAGAAAAAAGAGGGGAATTTAGTTTTTATCCCGATCCAGTCAATCCGTAGCTCAAACCCGACCGAGTCCTTAAGGAAAAGTGTAGATCTCAACGAGAGGATCATTTTGGTGGTGGTAGTTTCATCTCGGGAAACTTCCAATTTTCGGAGAAATCTCGGTAAGGAACTTTTTATGATATTTCTTGATTTCCCGTTGATCCGGAACTCCGATCGACAAACCGTCAGCGCCATTAGATCCGGGAGAGGGAGAGCTTTGTTCGGCCGTCGGAAAACTTCCGATCGGACCGGCGCGTGAAGCTCACGCGCGTCCCTCGTGACGGCGCGTGAGGCCCACGCGCGGCTTGGCCAAACGGCGCGTGGCCACCACGCGCGCGGGGCAGTATGTTCGCATTGTTCTCCCGAGTCTCCTCCGTGAATTTCAGACCATTCCGAGTAGTATTGGGCCTCCGAATCGTAATTTCCGTGTAATTATCGAAATTGTCAATTTAAGCATGTTATGTATCTGGATTGTTGAGAATGAATCAGAATGTAAGATGATGAGTGAGATTGTGTTGTGTTGAGAAAGTCCGTTTTATAATCGAGACCTTGCCAGAATTCATTAAGATTTCGAGAGTGACCGAACCACGTTTCATGCATATTCTTTCGTCTATTCTAGTTAGGAATGTTCCTCATAGTATATTCTTTTGTCTGTTTAGGTGATGATACTGTAGCTCTTCCTGCTGCTAGTTTCTTTTTCCGTAGTCAGCTCATCAGGTGCGTG
Organism: Zanthoxylum bungeanum; assembly: GCA_019454045.1. Taxonomy (NCBI): domain Eukaryota; kingdom Viridiplantae; phylum Streptophyta; class Magnoliopsida; order Sapindales; family Rutaceae; genus Zanthoxylum; species Zanthoxylum bungeanum. Next base: position 124,609 of record SKCR01040797.1, read on the forward strand.
GATAAACCTGTAACATTGATGTTTTCAAAGTATATATGTATGTTTTGAATTTTAATGAATCTTAAGTATCTTGTTTGTTTTCAGAAAGTTTTATGTTGCTATAATACAATATTGATTTTTTTGAAATCATTTGATATATGTTTTCATTTTTTATGATAGAGATTGGATTTTGATGGATTTTTGTCCTTGCGAGGCTGTATCCGTTGCCCTGATGTGCCATGGGATTCCGTTCTTGAGCCGTTTGCCGTTATTGCCTTTCCGCCTAATTATGTTTTTGCGGTCTATCCCTGTTATTGAATTTTGTCAGGGTTTTTTATGATTTTATGAGTTATTCATTTCAGATTTATTTCTTAGCTTTAATTCTAGTCTCCGTTTGGTTCTTATTTTTCATCTTTCTGTTGTTTTATCCTGTTTTTAAGCTTATTCTTCCATTCTAGTTAGGAAATGTTCCTCATAGTTATTCTTTTGTCTTTTAGGTGCTCGTGATAGTAAGCAGGGACGGTCCTTCTGCTTAGTTCTTTTTCCAGTAGTTCAGCTCATCATGCGTGGATATTAAACCTGTTGTAACATTGTGTTTAAAAAAAGTCTATCGTAGTATGTTTTCTTAAATGGAATTGTAGGTAGGGGTAAGGCATTTAAATGAGTTTGTTTTTAGAAAGTTTATATTTTACTATAGTTATGGGATCGAATATTGAGTATGTTGAATGAAATCATGGTTTGTGATATATGAGAAACTTGCATGATTTAGATAGGCAGGATTGGAAATGTTTCATGATAGGGGAACACCCCGTGTACATATATGTTGCCAGATAGTTGCCATGAGATAAGGTCTTCATGTTGCCAGTTATTGCCGTAAGATAAGTCTTACGTTGCCAGTTTGTCCGGATTGCCAGTTATTGCCGTGGGGATGCCCCTGTTGCCAGCTTTGCCATTTGTCATGAGGTTGTGCTTATAGATGAGAAATGTGATTTATTATTCAGAGTATTTCATGAGCAATATGAGTTTTATGAGAAATGAGAAATGTGATTTATTACTCAGAGTATTCTTGAGCAAAGTGAGTTTTAGAAGAAATGAGATTTATGTTCAAGCAAAGGTTTGAGATATGATTTACAGCTTATGTATTTATGTATATTATGAAATGCTTGTTCGATCCAGCTTGTTACTTGATTATCGACGGCACTAAGCTGTGATCCATTGCACTAAGCGTGATGAGCTTACCCCGTTCCCTAATATTCAGGTTCAGCAGTTTAGTAGATATCATCCTTCCCTCTGCTGTGTCATCATCATTCCTGCTATAGAGAAAGGTTGTGCCAACAATAGAATGTCCTGGTTATGTTTCAAAGTTTAAACTCTGGTTGTGTATTTCTTGAGAGAAACTTGTATTGTTGTGTGAGGCATTGAGCCTTTATATGTTATTGAGGATATTGTATTTCCTTATGATGTTATTTGAGTTGGATCATGGAGATCCTAAGAAAATTTTCATGTTGCTAGTTTTCAGTTTTAGATTTTTCCTTGTATATGGAGGATTTGCCCATATTACAGGGGAAACTCTGCCAGTTTCTAGTCTCCGTCTCACCCCTAGCCTACCTAAGGGGACGGGTGTGACAGTTTCCTAATTTAATTATACACCCGAAGGGTAGTTCCTAAACTTAGGTTTCTACGGTTAAAACGACTTTCGTCCCGTTTCCTATTCACAGATAAATCTCAACTGAAGTCAGTATCCTGCTTGTAAGCAGATTCTGCACATCAGTACATATTTATGTACCACATCCAGTATCTAAAATCCAATTTTAATACTAGCAGTGAACATATTTATGACAAAAATATTTGAAGTCAGAGCCTTGCCCGTCTTCAATTCCTTTATGTCTGCCTTGCCCATACGGCAGTCACGCTTCCGCGATCCCATTTGCCACAATTTAGGCAGATATTTTGGGATATGTCCTTTATTTTCCTAGAAGATTATAATGACTTTGCCTTTGCCCTTTTCCATACCGTAGAAGCCTTTGGCCAAGCCTTGGCCTTCTAGAATATCGAAAGTGTGGATATACGAGTATTGTTTAATTGTGTCCCAGACAACAATGCCACAAATAAGTCTAATCTGATCAAATCAGTTTGAGATTTATTATATTCAAAATATAAATACTGTTATTTATATCTAATGTGTTTATCTCAATATCATCTTTATAAAATAAAATAATTTAGTGTTCTAGAATATAAAGGTATACCCGCAACGGGTTAAACCCTGATATAGAGATAATGTATCTAGTTAAACTAGTTACATTGTAACATTTTCCTAATTTAAGTACACACCCGAAGGGTAGTTCCTAAACTTAGGTTTCTACGGTTAAAACAGCGACTTTCGTCCCGTTTCCTATTCGCAGATAAATCTCAACTGAAGTCAGTATCCTACTTATAAGCAGATTCTACACATCAGTACATATTTATGTACCACATCCAGTATCTAAAATCCAATTTTAATACTGGCAGTGAACATATTTATGAGAAACATATTTGAAGTCAGAGCCTTGCCCGTCTTCAATTCCTTCATGTCTGCCTTGTCCATACGACAGTCACGCTTCCGCGATCCCGTTTGCCATAATTTAGGCAGACATTTTGGGATATGTCCTTTATCTTCCTAGAAGATTATAATGACTTTGCCTTTGCCATTTTCCACACCCCATAAGCCTTTGGCCAAGCCTTGGCCTTCTAGAATATCGAAAGTGTGGATATACGAGTCTTGTTTAATTGTGTCCCAGACAACAATGCCACAAATAAGTCTCATCTGATCAAATCAGTTTGAGCTATTTGTTTGTCATGTCATATGTTTGAGATTTATTTATATTCAAAATATAAATACTGTTATTCATATCTAATGTGTTTATCTCAATATCATCTTTATAAAATAAAATAATTTAGTGTTCTAGAATATAAAGGTATACCTGCAACGGGTTAAACCCTGATATTAATGTATCTAGTCAAACTAGTTACATTGTAACAGTTTCCTAATTTAAGTACACACCCGAATGGTAGTTCCTAAACTTAGGTTTCTACGGTTAAAACAACGACTTTCGTCCCGTTTCCTATTCGCAGATAAATCTCAACTGAAGTCAGTATCCTGCTTGTAAGTAGATTCTGCACATCAGTACATATTTATGTACCACATCCAGTATCTAAAATCCAATTTTAATACTAGCAGTGAACATATTTATGACAAACATATTTGAAGTCAGAGCCTTGCCCGTCTTCAATTCCTTCATGTCTGCCTTGTCCATACGGCAGTCACGCTTCCGCGATCCCGTTTGCCACAATTTAGGCATACATTTTGGGATATGTCATTTATCTTCCTAGAAGATTAAAATGACTTTGCCTTTACCCTTTTCCACACCCCAGAAGCCTTTGGCCAAGCCTTGGCCTTCTATAATATCGAAGTAAAGTGTGCCTTGCGCTTCTTGCCTTATTGCAAAGTTTGGCTTTGTTTCCTTGAGTATAACCATTAACTCTCCAAGAGTTTAGTATTACAATTTGTACTTCTAAGATCTAAGAATAGATCTATGAAGATCCTTCAATTTCATTATCATACTTTAAGGATCTAATCCTTAGTTCTGATTTAGAAATTAAGGAGTCTTTTTGGCAAGTTAAATGGATTAAGAACTAAAGTTATCATCACATAAATCTTCCAAAGATTATGCTATACTATTTGCTTAACTCCGGGCTTAGGCCTAATATGTTATTTTATCAAATAAAGTAACTTATTAATTTCCAGGACCATCCTGAAACTTTATTCCCAATTTGAAAATTAAAGTCATTTAAATACATTTTCCCCCAGGATTATGTTTTAAACACTAATCTTTCAATTTTATCTTGATTATAATAGTCCAACTATTTAATCAACGATTTTAGGTACTATACATTATAATGATTACTATAGTCCAACTATATAATCAATTATAATTTAATATGTTAAATTCAATTATATTGATTACTATAGTCCAATTATAAAATCAACTATTAATTGAATAAATCAAATATATTGATTACTATAATCCAATTATATAATCAACTATAAATGAAATAGTTTGAATACAGTCCAACTGTTTTATTAAAACGACTATAAAATATTAGTCCAACTAATAATTAATTTATTTGACGAAAAAATGTGATTGAGCGCGTATGGCAAGTAACTAAACGAATATTACAAATTTAATACTTGCCTCCCACTATTTTTCGGCGAGCCTCTAACCCTCTGTTGAGTACTCGGGAAACCTTGTTTCCTAGTGGGCTAGGATCCCGTTAAATAACACACAATCTTGACTTTGGCCAACAAATTGTATGATAATTAACTAGGTAGATCTCTAAATCAATTGGATCTCATCCAATTCCTAGATCCAGTAGGTGGACATCCAAGTCCGAAACATATATCTTATATATGCCAATATATCCAATATATTGCCTAACATTTTTCCTCTGAATCAACTAAGCCTTGGCTTTGGCACAACAAACTTAGTGATCCCAGTTAAGCGGAACCCATTGACCATGGAAAGCTTCGTAATCAATGTCGATGGACAAGAAGTGATCTTGACTTTGGCCAACAAATCACAACTTGGACAAGACATCAATATGGAAAAAAGCTTTCATGATTCAAACACATCCTCGACGGACAAAGGTCTTGAATTTGGCCAACAAACCAATGCCAGTCTTGGATCTTGAGTAAGAATCACTCAATGGAAGGAAAAACGCTTAATATTTTGTGAGGGATTTTCCCGTGCAATTGGAAACCAATGTATTATCTTTGTTAAGGTCTCATCATCATACACCTTTAAACATGCATTCTAAACACATAATAAGGCGCGTAAAATAAAATAATAATTATATGCAGATGGATACTTAAACATATTGTTCCTAGAAAAATCTCTCCATTTCCTCTCTCTTGCTAGCACAAGTATTACTTCTACCAGATTACATAACACTTCTAAAGAAACCTCATTTACATTGAGGGGAATAGGTGAGAAGAGAAATAGACAGAGTCATGAGAGATAAGGCTGGACACGCAGGTCCAATTAATAAATTCTAAATTTATTACAACAATTTCCAAAATTGCCCCAACCTTCTAATATTCATCCGATATACATTATTCATGCATCGCAACCATGTATTCACACAAGCATGTTATCAATCAATCTAATCTAATTAATTAATCTGAATATTAATGACCATCCAATGTTCAAACAACGATTTGATTTTGCGCAAGTCAAACTCGTTTTGCGAATAAGTACTCAAAGTACGAATTCATGAATTAAATTAAACTACAACATTAAATCCAATTTAATTTGTATTTAATACTAATTTGCTATTTAATTCCAAATTAAATAATACACTTTATTAATAAACCTTTACGACTTAAATTCCAAATTTAATCGTTACGGGTCTCAAAGCCCGATTAACATCCAATGTTAATTTAATTAAAGTCCAATGGGCTTTCAATTAATTTCATAAGGCATGGACTTTTGGTCAACTTGGGTCAAACCCAATAACTAAAGCCCATTTAAAGGAATCAACCTTATATGCCTAGAAACCAATTTAGGCCCATTAGGCCCAATTAAAGTTAACGGTCCATTAAGTCATAATTGGAATTTATGGATATGGTTTTGGGCCCAATTGAATCCAACCAATTTAGCCTAAACCCATATTGGTACAACAAAGCCCATTTACGCCCAATTACAACTTTTCAAGCTCAAATCAATTTAAGCCCAACATAATTAAATTCCAAAATTCCAATTTCACAATTTAATTATTCAAAGTGTATTGCCATAATTAATTACCCAAATCAATATTTCCAAAACATCAATTAGCCTAATTAATTATGCACATTAACATCAAAACATGTCCAACACATTTTAATCAAAAATCAAACCCATTTCATGCTATAGTAGTCGCGGCATTTTGGGTATTTTTATATCCAATTCGAATTCAATCCAATTAAATCCAATTCAACATTACCCAATTGTTTTCCAACTCATCCAATGATCAAAAACACAAAAAATACCAAGACATTTAGGGCATGTGGTATTCGGCCAAGCCATTTTTCATGAAATTGATCCAATACAACTTCAATTAAACATTATTTAAGCATACTTAATCAAACAATTTAATCAAATCATGCTCAAAATCAATATACCCAATTTTAACCCTAAGTTCAAGTTTCATGCTCAACCTCGCTCTGATACCATTGTTGGGTTTCTACGGTCCCAAGGATCGATTAAAGTAATGAAATATACATGTGAATACACGAAGAAGTTGCGGAATACATACATCGATCGGTTGAGGCCATGCGAGGAACAACAAAAACTTTTTAAGCCCTTTGAGACTCCTTCAAGGCTCTCGGCAGTGCAGAATTTTTGAGCTCCAAATTGTTCCATTTTCGGTCCTCTCCAAGCTCCAAGCTTGGTGATGTGAATTCCAAGCCCACGGGTGGGTTTCCCTATCACCTTCGCAAGACTCAAAAGTGTGCTAGCACTCGCTAATTTTTGCTGTAAAAATCTCTTTGGTCTTCCTTCTACTCTCGGCAAAACCAGTGAAGAGGAAGAAGAAATTGGCCTATGGCCGTGAGAGAGAGGGAGAAGAATAGATAGAGTGTATTGTGTGATAAGTGTTGGTTGTTGAAAAAAATGTGTATCTAATACACATAAAATGAATTCAAAATTCATTACCCAAAATTTTGGCTTTCCAAAAGTCAAAACAATTAAGCCAACCAACAACTTCATCAACTTCCATCACTATTCACACAATCAAGTGACAAGTTGTCACATCAATCGATTGACTAGTGATTTGACACTTGATGTGACTTGCGGGCAGCACTTGAATTCGAAATGCGAGTGCGCTCGCAAACACTCCCGGGCTCGGGTTCGCTAATTCCAAATTAATGAATTTTCCGTTACGATGTAATTAAATAATTATGCCTAGCAAAATCACTATTCACGTTGCTAACGAATTAATTATAAATTAACTCGTTCGCCCGAATTAAAATCTAATTTTAATTTCGCGTCGAAATCCAATTTCGTATAATATATCAAATATATTATTTTATCGATTAATTCCAAATTAATCGCTATCTCTCTTTAAATGATATTTTATCCCTGATAAAATATCTCGGCAATTAATCCCAGATTAATTTTCTCTCTCATCTAATTAATCCCAGATTAATAAAGTGCGAGTCATACGTCATCGGTGAATCTTCGGGAAGCGACCCATGAGATCCCTGGATATGTTGGCAGTCAATCCGGTCGTCGGACTATCCGAACACGTATGTACCTAGTACTACGTTTGTACTGATTTACAAGACAAGGTTGGCTTCTAGCAAAGCGCCATGCCTACCCAATTCTCTAGAAATATCCTTACAGGAATATATGATCTATATCAGGCGTAGTATACTTAGTATTACGTATTTCGGTCCAGTATCGGATGTCACGTGCTAGGCCTGGGGCTGGAAATGTGTCTGCCTCATACGAAGCACATATTGGATCTCTAGTTACTAGTCTCTATAATCAGATATACATGACCTAGTCATAATATCCTGATAGCTGCAGCATATAAAAGAACAAGTTATGTATCCTACGTGACCATCATCTCCACTATGACTGGAGTGATACTTCCATCTTGACATCAAACCTAATACACTGTGATTCTCAATATACCCAGAAGAGGCATACACAGAACCGGTTAAAGCCTTGGACGACCAAAACCAAAGTATATTGATTGTCGCAAGTATTAGCGGTGCAAGTCTCAGGTTAAGACCAAATACACCTACCCTGATTTGGACTTCCATAGACACATAGTCATACTACCAATGGAATTCTGAGGGGTCTATCCAGAGCGAAGCTGTTTCCGTACCATCGGTAAACACAACCTCCTATTACACTTGCATGAGTATCCTATACCCAAATATATTAGAACTATGCTGTTATGCCCTCACAACGCGCACAAGTGTAATACTAGTCTTTTTCGCATTATCGATGTCCAATCTCGATAATACTCTGACTAGGGATATTTAATGATTTAAACCTTCATGGATTGATATTGTCTCATATCATCTCAATCCAGGAACTAATCATATGGACCTTCTATCATTTATATATCTCGGTGATCTAATCACAAATGATAAAAGAGAAATTTCCTTTGTCACATAGTTAATTTGTACAACAACGCCATGATATGTACAAATAGTGACGCTATGGGTCATAACTGTCCAACATACAGAACTGGTACTCTAAGTGCTATAGCCATCGGGGAAGTATGACTAGGTCATGATTTTCCGATCATAAGAGAATAGTTGCTAGTGATCCGATATATGCTTCGTACGGGGCAGACACAACACTAGCCCTAGACCTAGCATGTGACATCTGATACTGGTTCGTAATGCGCAATATTATGTATACTACGCCTGACAAAGATCTTCTATTCTTTAAAAGAATATTTCTGGAGAATTGGGTAGGCATGGTACTTTGCTAGAAGCCAACCATGTCTTGTAATCGGTAAGAACGTGGTACCGGGTACGCACGTATTTAGATAGTCCGATAACCATATTTACTGCCAACATATCCAGAGATCTCTTGGTTGCATCCCAAAGATTCACCGATGATATTTGACTCGAACAGAATTAACCTGAGATTAATTATGAGAGAGAAAATTAATCTGGGATTAATTATCAAGAGAGAAAATTAATCTGGGAATAATTACGGCAAAAATTAATCTATGATTAATTTCGGCAATAATTAATCTGGGATTAATTATCAGAGAAAGAATTAATCTGGGATTAATTGCGTCGAGAATTTATCTGGGATTAAATTCGTCGAGAGGAGAGAACGCTATTAATTTGGAATTAATCGGCAAAGTAAATTTAATGGTGAAATTGGATTTTACTATTTAATTTTTTTAATTGGGTTAAAATAATATATTAGATATATTAATTGAAATTTGATTTCAATACGAAATTAAAATTGGATTTATTCAAGCGAATGAATTAATTCGTAAGCGAGTTTTGTAATAATTTTACGATGCATTATTATTTAATTAAATTATATTTAATTATGTTGCGACGGAAAATTCGTTTATTTGGAATAAACGAACCCAAGCCCGAAGTGTGTAGTCTCACCCAACTTGAATTTTAAATTTAAGTGTGAGACCCACCAACTTACATCACTAGTCAATCTAGTTGATGGAAGTGGTTGAGAGTATTTAAAGGAAACTTATACAACACACTTAGTCTTTGCCTTTTTGGAAAAAGTAAAAGAAAATCAATTAAATGAATTTTTGGAATTTCATTTTGTCTCTCTCCTTGACCGAAAAGGCAAGTGGCCAATTTGACTTCCTTAATTTATTGGCCGACATAAAGCAAAAGGCATGTAGCCATTAAATTTTCTAATTTAAAAAGCCAATTGAATTGCTCTCTGACTTCTTTAATAATAGCCTTTGATTTGCAAATTCAATAAAAAAAAAAAAAAAGCAACAGCTTTTATTTTTCTTTTAGAAAGAAAACAAATGCCTCTGCCTTTCTCTTTTTTGGCCGAAACAAAAGGCAACCTTTTTGCTTTTTCATTTTAGGCGTGAAGCATTTGCTTCTTCCCTTAATGAGGCTAGGCCGAATTGGCCACTGTCTTTGTTTTTGAAACAAGACCGATTGCTGCTCTCTCTCTTGGCCACAAAATTTTGTTCCATTTTGTTCTTACTAGTACATATGGGAGTCAAATGAAGGTGATAGGGATGCTCACCCTTGAGTTTGAAAGCTTCAACATCCATAAAAGTTTTGAACTCAACCGATCAATGTAAGTCCTCCTTAACTTATTTTGGATTTTATTCACACACGAATCACGGTTAGAGATCCCGTGACATGTCTAGGACACTTACAATGGTATCAGAGCGAGATCTAAGCTTGATTTGTTTCTAGGGTTTATGGACTTTAATTTTGGATTTTTGGCTTGGAGCTTGATTTGCCTAAATTGATGTTTCAGTTATGTTTATATGATGTTCAATTGGATTTGTGCATCTTTGATTTTGTGAAAATCTGATAGGATTAATTTTCCCCAAAATATACCATTGGCCGAAAATTACCCTAGATAGTTCATGGTGGAATTTTGGAAATTTGACAATTGGATGTGTTAAATAGCATGATAGAAATATTGAATGTTGGTTTAATTGGATTGAAATCAAATTGAATGATTTTGTTGCTATTGCCGTGAACTTTGAAGCATGTTGTAGAATTGATTTTGCTTCAATTTGTGTTGGACATGAATTGGAAATGTTGAACATGATTAAATTGGATTAATTAATATTTTAGAAGCAATAGATTAATTAATGTTTTATGTTAATTACACTTGAATTGAATTAATATGAAATTTGGAATAATGTATTAATTTAATTTGTTGTACTTGGGCTAATGGGCTTGGTTGGGCCAAATTTTAGTCTTGGATTATATTTGGGCCTAAACCATTTCAATAAAGTCCAAAATATGACTATTGGGCCTTTAATAATTTAATTGGTCCTAGTGGGCCAAAATTGATTCTATGGCATAGGGTGATTCCTATTGGGCCTTGGCATTATTGGTTAGATCCATTTTGGCCAAAAGCTCAAGCCTAAAGAATTAATTAAAAGCCCATTGAACTTTAATTGAATAGTATTGGATACTAATTGGGCCTTTGAGACCCATTAATATTGGATTTGGAATTCAAGTCTTTAAGGCACATAAATAAGTGTAATTATTTAATTTGGAATTAAATATGATTTAGTATTTGATACAATTTAAATTGGATTTAAAATTATAGTTCGATATAATTCAAGAATACTTACTTTGAGTATTTATTTCTTAAACGAGTTGGACTCGCGCAAATCAAATCGTTGTTTGAACATTGGATGATCATTAATTCAAAGATTACTTAATTAGATTAGATTGAATGACATCATGCTTTGTGTGAATACTTGGATGTATGTATGAATAATGTATATCGGATGAATATTAGAAGGGTGAAGGAAATTTTGAAAATTATTGTAATAAATTTAGAATTTATTAAATTGGACCTGCGTGTCCAGCCTATTATCTCCATATCTCATTGTATTTCTCTTCTCACCAATTCCCCTCAATGTAAATGAGGTTTCTTTAGAAGTATTATGTAATTGGGTAGAAGTAAGAATAGTGCTAGCAGGAGAAAAGAAATAGAGAGATTTGTTCTAGGAACAATTTGTTGTATATCCTTCCGCATATCATTATTATTTTATTTGCGCCTTATTATGCTTTTAGAATGCATGCTTAAGGGTGTATGATGAGACCTAATTAAAGATAATAAATTGGTTGTCAAATCACGACAAAAACCCTCATTTTATATTAAGTTTTTTTCCTTCCATTGAGTGATTCTCTCTCAAGATCCAAGATTGGCATTGGTTTGTTGGCCAAAGTCAAGACCTTTGTCCATTGCGGATGTGTTTGAATCACGAAAGCTTTGTTCCATATCGTACGTCTTGGGCAAGTTATGATTTATTGGCCAAAGTCAAGGTCACTTCTTGTTCATCGACCTCGATTACGAAGCTTTCCCACTGTCAATGGGTCACGCTTAACTGGTTTCATTAAGCTTGTTAATCCAAAGCCAAGACGTAGTTGATTCAGAGGAAAAAGGTTAGGGAATATATTGGATATATTGGCATATATTGGATATATGTTTCGGACTTGGAGGTCCACCTACTGGATCTAGGAATTGGATGGGATTTAATTGATCTTAGAGATCTACCTAGTTAAGTTTCATACAACTTGTTGGCCAAAGTCAAGGTTGTGTCTTATTTAACGGGATTCTAGCCCACTAGGAAACTAGGTTTCCCGAGTACTCCACAGAGGGTTAGAGGCTCACCGAAAAATAGTGGGAGACAAGTATTAAATTTGCAATTTCGTTTAAATACTTACCAATATGCGCTCATCTTATTTTTCGTCATTAATTATTAATAAATATATTAGTTGGACTAATATTCAATTGTTGTTTTAATTTAACAGTTGGACTGTTTTCAAACTACTTCATTTATAGTTGGTTATATAATTGGATTATAGTAATCAATACATTTGAATGTAACCGATCAATTATAGTTGATTATATAGTTAGACTATAGTAATCATTATATTTAATTGTACCCGAAATCGTTGATTGGATAGTTGTACTATAGCAATCAAGATGACTGAAAGATTAGCGTCAAAAGACATAATCATCGGGAAAATATCTTTAACGGCTTTAATTTTCAGATTGGGAATAGAACTTCAGGATAGTCTTGGGAACTGAGAAGTTATTCTATTTGATAGAGAAACCTCTCGATCATGAGCCCGGAGTTGAGCGAATATTAGAGCATGAGCTTAGGAAGACTCATTGTAATGATAACTTTAGTGCTCAATCCGTTATGCACAGCCATAGCTTCTTAAAAGGACATATCCCAAGTTGTCTGCCTTTACGGATGTGGCAAACGGGGTCACTAGAAGTGTGACTGCCGTATGGATAAGGCAGACATGAAGGAAGTGAAGGCGGGACAAGGTTCCGGCTTCAAGTATATTTGTTATAAACATGTTCACTACTAGTTTTAAAATTGAATTTTTGATACTAGATGTGGTATATGAATATATATACTGATGTGTAGGATCTGCTGATAAGCAGGAGACTGGCTTTAGATGAGATCAACCCACGAGTCGGAAACAAGACGAGAGTCGATGTTTTGGCCGTAGAAACCTAAGTTTTGGAACTGCCATTTGGGCATGTACTTAAATTAGGAGACTGTTATAATGTATCTAGTTTGACTAGGAAGATTATCTCTGTATCTAGTTTAACCCGTTGCGGGTATACCTTTATATTCTAGAACACTAAGTGTTTTGTTTATAAAGATGATATTGAGATAAGCACATTAGATGTGAATAACAGTATTTATATTTAGAATATAAAAAAATCTCAAACATATAATATGACAAACAAAAGCTCAAACTGAATAAATCTGTTGAGTCTTATTTGTGGCATTGTTGTCTGGGACACATTAACAAGACTCGTATATCCACATTTTCAAAGAGTGGATACTAGGACGGATTTGATTCTAATTCAAATGATGTCTATGAATCTAGTTTATTAGGCAAAGTGCCTAAAATACCGTTTACTTGGTAAAAGTGGAAATGTCACCGATCTCTTAGCCCTCGTTCATAGTGACGTAAGTGGGCCCGTGTCTAGCTATGCTAGAAGTGGATATGAATACTTCGTAACCTTTACGGATGTGGCATCGCGTTACAGTTATATGTATCTTATGAAACACAAGTCAGAAACTTTTGAGTAATTCAAAGAGTTTCGATACGAAGTAAGAAAACAAACCAGTAAAAGTATTAAATACATTACGGTCGGACCATAGTGTAAAACACTTAAACATATGAGTTTCAAGATTACTTGAAAGAGTATAGTATTCTTTCACAGTGGAATCCTCGTGGAACACCTCAATTTGACGGTGTGTCCGAACAGATAAACCGAACTTTGTTGGACATGGTAAGGTTAATGATGAGTCGCTCTGAGCTACCAATTTCCTTCTGAGGATACACATTAAACAGTGCGATACTTATTTTGAATAAGGTTCCATGAAAATCTGTTAGACAGACTTCATATTAGATATGAAAAGGAAAGAAACTGGGTTTCTCATTCCTGAAGATTTGGGAATGCTGGGCATATGTTTGGATTATACCAAACTAGAACCCAAATCAGATAAGTGCCTATTTGTAGGTTGTCCTAAGGAAACCAAAGTATAGTACTTATACAACTCACAAGAGAACAATGTAATTGTTGCTCTCCATGCAGTTTTCCTAAGAGGAACTCCTATATGCAATGGTAAGTGGGAGGAAAGTAAAACTCGATGAAAATCAGAGTAATGCTGTTCCAGGCATCGAGTATTACGGAACACCAACAGTTCATCTAGGATGAAACTGTACCAATAATCTTCGAACACACAAGAACCGTGTAGGTCAGAGAGAGTCAGAAAACAACCTAGGAGGTATGGGTTTCTCATCTCACCTCATGAAGATGTCAATCTTATTGAGGAAGATGAATCGTCTATGTATGAGGAAGTGATACATGGTATCGACACCTTTTATGGCCATGAAGTCCGAAATGGATTCTATGTATACCAACTAAGTTTGGACACTTGTTGATGTACTGGAAGACATTGTGCCTATTGGTACTATATAAGTCTTTAAGGAAGACATACATGGATGGCAACATACAAATGTACACAACTAGGCTTGTACAGAAAGGGTACCGTCAATGACATAGTGTCGACTACGACGAAACTTTTTCCACCTATTGCCATGATTAAATCCAGTTTGCTAATGCTGCATATTTCATTTATGAAATATGACAGCTAGACGCCAAAGCTGTTTTCCTTAACGGAAACCTTTTGGAGGATGTTTACAACAGTCTAACGGTTTTGTCGTACTAAAACATGCAAACAAGGTTTGCAAGATAAATCGATCCATTTATGGATTGAAGCAAGCATAGCGTTCTTGAAATCAGCGTTTTGATGTAATCATAATGGTATATGATTTAATTCAAAACGAAGATGATTCTTGTGTATATAAGAAGGTTAGTGGGAGCGCACTGACAATGATTGTCCTATACATTTATGATGTATTGCTTCTCGGCAATAACATTCCTATGCTATAATCGGTGAAAGCTTGGCTTTCATTAAAATTCTCCATGGAATACGTGGGAGAAGCAGGCTTTATTCAAGGAATAAAGATCTACTGGATAAATCTAGAAAGCTGCTGACACTCTCTCAGTGTTCGTACGTTTTGATATGTACGTGACCTGATGTCTCATATGCTTTGAGCATATGTAGACGCTATAAGGCCGATCCAGGTGATGGTCACTGGATTGATGTAAGGAACATCCTTAAGTATCTTGGATGAACCAATGATGCTTTCTTAAGTTATGGAGATGGAGAACTTGAGGTGACTGGGTTCACCGCTGCAAGTTTCCAAACCGATAAAAACGACTGTAAGTCACAATAAGGGTACGTATATAGTTTGAATAATGGAACAGTGAGCTGGAAATCTTCCAAGCAAGATATTGTTGCCGAATAAACAATAAGAGCGGAACATTGCTGCAGTTGAGGCATCTAAAGAAGCATTTTGGATCTATAAAATTCTTAATTAGATTAGGAGTAGTTTTTTTAGCAGATGGGCTGGGCTACAGCACAGGCTAAAGAACAACGGTCTCATCAATGATCCAAGTATGTACTTCAACTATTTCATCTGATTCGTAAGATCATACATCGTGGCGATGTGAAGATCGAATAAATCGCATCAGATGATAATCTTGCAAATCCGCTGACGAAAGCTGTTTCTCAGCAGAAGTTTGAGCGACCCGTGCATAGTTCAGGTGTTGGACACTTGAGTGATTGGCTATAGGCCAAGTGGGAGATTTTTGGACATATATGACCCATAACATCACTATTTGTACAGAACATGGTGTTGTTGTACAAATTAACTGTGTGACAAAGGAAATTGCTCTTTTATCATTTGTAATTGGATTACCTAGATATATAAATGATAAAATTCCATATGATTAGTATCGAATTAATAAGATATGAGATGGTATTAATCCATAAAGGTTTAATCATTAAATATCCCTAGTCGTAGTATTATCGAGACTGGACATCGATAATGCAGAATAGGCTAGTATTACACTTGTGCGTGTTATGGAAGCGTAACGGTATAGTTCTCATATATTTGGGTATTGGATACTCATCCAAGTGTAATATGAGGTTCTGTTTACCGATAGTACGGAAACAGCTTTGCTCTGGATAGAACCCTCGGAATCTCATTGGTAGTATGAGTATGTGTCTATGGGAATCTGAATCAGGATAGGTGTATTTGTCTTAACCTGAGACTTGCATCGCTAATACTTGTGACAATCAATATACTTTGGTTTTGGTCATTCGAGGCTTTAACAGGTTCTGCGTACGCCTCTTCTGGGTATACTAAGAATCGTAGTGTATTGGATGTGATGTGAAGATGAAAGTATCACTTCAGTCATATGGAGATGATGATCACGCAAGGAAACATAACTGGTACTCTAAGTGCTATAGCCATCGGGGAAGCATGACTAGGTCATGACTTTCCGATCATAAAGAGACTAGTTGCTAGTGATCCGATATATGCTTCGTATGGGGCAGACACAACTCCAGCCCCAGCCCTAGCATGTGACATCCAATACTGGTTCGTAATGCGCAATACTACGTATACTACTTCTGCCAAAGATCTTGTATTCTGTAAAAGAATATTTCTGGAGAATTGGGTAGGCACGGTACTTTGCTAGAAGCCAACCATGTCTTGTAAATTGATAAGAACGTGGTACCGGGTACGCACGTATTCGGATAGTCCGATAACCGTATTTACTGCCAACATATCTAGAGATCTCTTGGGTCGCATCCCAAAGATTCACCGATGATATTTGACTCGAACATAATTAATTGGGATTAATTATGAGAGAGAAAATTAATCTGGGATTAATTACGGCAAGAATTAATCTAGGATTAATTGCGTCGAGAATTTATCTGGGATTAAATTCGTCGAGAGGAGAAACGCAATTAATTTGGAATTAATCGGCAAAGTAAATTAATGGTGAAATTAGATTTTACTATTAATTTATTTATTGGGCTAAAATAATATATTAGATATATTAATTGATATTTGATTTCAATATGGAATTAAAATTGGATTTTAATTCATGAATGAATTAATTTAGAATTAATTCGTAAGCGAGTTCCGTAATAATTTTGCGAGACATTATTATTTAATTAAATTAGATTTAATTATGTTGCGACGGAAAATTCGTTTATTTGGAATAAACGAACCCGAGCCCAAGTGTATGGTCTCACCCAACTTGAATTTTGAATTTAAGTATGAGCCCACCAACTTAATCACTAGTCAATCTAGTTGATGGAAGTGGTTGTGAGTATTTAAAGGAAACTTATACAACACCTTAGTCTTTGCCTTTTGGAAAAAGTAAAAGAAAATCAATTAATGAATTTTTGGAATTTCACTTTGTCTCTCTCTCCTTGGCCGAAAAGGCAATGGCCATTAAATTTTCTAATTTAAAAGCCAATTGAATTTCTCTCTGACTTCTTTAATAATAGCCTTGATTTGCAATTGAATAAAAAAGCAGCTTTATTTTTCTTTTAGAAAGAAAACAAATGCCTCTGCTTTTTCCTTTTTGGCCGAAACAAAAGGCAACCTTTTTGCTTTTTCATTTTAGGCGTGAAGTTATTTGCTTCTTCCCTTAATGAGGCTAGGCGGAATTGGTCATTGTCTTTGTTTTTGAAACAAGACCAATTGCTGCTCTCTCTCTTGGTCACAAATTTGTTCCATTTTGTTTTGCTAACATATATGGGAGTCAAATGAAGGTGATATGGATACTCACCCATGAGCTTGGAAGCTTCACAATCCATAAAAATTTTGAACTCAATCGATCAATGTAAGTCCTCCGCAACTTATTTTTGATTTTATTCACACACGAATCACGCTTAGAGATCCTGTGCATGTCTAGGACACTACACAGTGGGGTCCAATGTTGATAGCAAAGACAAGACATATCTCTCAACTCTTACTAGCCATCGAGGGGTCTGAGTTCCCATTCTCACATTATCCAAGTCGAAGCACCTCAAACCGATCGAAGTATCGGCGGCATACAACAGGTCTTCAATTATTTGTTGGTTTCTATTACCAAGCCCCAAGATCAACAAGAGCAAACAAAATATATAAAATGAATGAACAATATTGA